>JAODAL010007124.1:0-127824 GCA_025379985.1 Phyllomedusa bahiana
AAAACCTCCTCCAAGTTTCTAATATAAAGGCATCCCCTACTTACATCGTTCCGACTTACATACGTCCCCTATTTACAAATGGAGACTTATGGGGCGTGGCTGAAATTCAACACAGAGTCACCTCCATGATAACCAATGCCACATGCCACAGCTGCACATGAGATACAGAACGTTAGGTAAAATCTTCTAAAAAGGGCACGGGACAGCAAAACAAATGTAAAAACCCTTCCCTGCACTATCCAAAACAAAAAAAAAAGGGAAAATTGCATTTAATAAATCTCCCTGTTCTGACTTACATAAAAATTTCAACTTAAGAACAAACCTACAGTCCCGATCCCTATGTAACCCGGACGCCTGTACTTTGTATATCACTGTTTTTCTTCACTGTTCCAAGAACCTGCTTGCTGTTAGTGACGTAAACATTTTATTCATATCCAGAGCAACAAATCTGTACATTGTACTTTCCATATCGGACACAGCTGAGGGTTTGTTACAGTTGAAATCCAGTCTTGACTATGCTCTGTGAGGCACACAGCTACTTTGTTACTTTGTATCAGTGCAGATGATATACATCAGTTCTGTATCCAGGTGTGTATCAGAGCACTATCCAGACTGGATACAGCTGGATTGAACCACAGTTATGAAAAGAATTAGGTTTTTGCAGTCTTTTTTCTATTCAATGACAAGAGTGGAAAATTCCTTTAAATTTTTTATTATCTCTTTTTTTCGATTAAGATATAAAAAATATAATATCTGATTCACAAAGCTTAGCTTCTTTCTTTCTTTTTAGGAATGGGTCCAGAAAGTATCCACCACATTTGGTTGAAGTGGAGGCCATTCAACATAAAACTACCCAAATATTCCACAAAGTGTACTTCCCTGATGACACAGATGAGGTAAGAAAATATGACAATGTATTACATTACTTATCCTGTACGGAGTTACATCCTGTATTATCCTCCAGAGCTGCAATCACTAAATTTTGCTGTGCAGTCACTGTTACATACATTACTTATTTCCTGTACTGATCCTGAGTTACATCCTGTAATTTTACTCCAGAGCTGCGCTCCCTATTCTGCTGGTGCAGTCACTGTACGTACATTACCTATCCTGTACTGACCTGAGTTTCTCCTGAATTATACCCAAGCTGCACTCACTATTCGCGTGCATCACTGTACAAAATTTATTACCGTCATTTTTAACATCCTTATTACCCCAGAGCTAAAATACTATTCGCTTTGCAGTCACTTGTACAACATTACTTATCCTTAGGGATTACACCTGTATTATACCCAGAGCTGCGCTCACATCTGATGGTGCAGCACTTTTTACATACTTTACTTATCCGCCCTGCCCTATTACATCCTTTTAACTCCGACTGCACTACTATTCGCTGGTGCAGTCCTGTACATACATTACTTACCTGTACTGACCCGATTACATCCTGTTTTATCCCCCCGCCTCACTCCATTCGAGGTGCAGTCACTGTGTACAACATTTACTTATCCTGTACTGACCCTGAGTTACATCCTTATATCCCCCAGAGCGCACTCACTTTTTGCTGGTGCTCACTGTACATACATTACTTTCCGCCTGATCCGATTTCACCCTGTATTACCCTCCAGAGCTGCCACTTTCGCGGTCAGTCACTGTGTACTACTTACTTACCTGACTGATCCTGATTACATCCTGTTTTATACTCCAAGCTGCACTCACTTTTCTGCGGTCAGTCACGTACATACTTACTTATCCTTACTCACCCTGATTTTACATGCGGGTAAAGTACACCCAACTGCACTCACTTTCTGCGGTGCAGTCACGTTCAAAATTTACTTTCCTGACTGATCCTATTACATCCTGTAAATCCTCCAGAGCTGCAACCACTATTCGCGGGTGCAGTCACTGTGTAAAACATTACTTACCCATACTGATCCTGATTAAAACCCTTTAAATACCTCCAAGCTGCACTCACTATTCTGCGGGTGCAGCCCTTTTGGGTACATACATTACTTATCCTTACTGACCGATACATCCTTTTTTATCCCAACTGCCCTCAATTTGCTGGGCAGTCCGTACATACATAATTTATCCTGTACTGATCCTGTTTTACATCCTTAATATTCCCAACCACTCACTTTTCTGCGGTACAGTCCTTACTACATTCTTATCCGTACTGACCTGTTTTACATCCTTATTATCCTCCGACTGCCTCATTTTCTCGGGTGCAATCACTTTGTACATCAAACTTTTTGTACTGACCATTTAAAAATCCTGTTTTATACTCCAATGCCCTCACTTTCGCGGTGCATGACAAGTAATACATTATTTATCCTACGTCCCGAGTTACATCCGTCTTATACCCCAAGCTGCACCACATTCGCTTGCAGTCCACTTGTACAACATTTCCTTATCCTTACTTCCTGATTACATCCTGTATTATACCCAGACGCACCACTATTCTCGGTGCATCACTTCATACATTACTTATCCTGAAACGATCCGATTTACACTTTATTATACTCCAGAGCTGCACCACTATTCCTGGGCGTCCCCGTGTACATACATTATTTATCCTTACTAAACCTAGAAAACCCCCGGATATACTCAAGCGCACTCACAATCGCTGGTCATCACGTGTACATACATTATTTACCGTACTGACCCTATTACACCTGTATTACCCTCCAACTGCACTCACTATCTCTGGGCACCCACTGTTAAAAACTTTACTTATCCGTTTCTGACCCTGATTTACATCCGTATTAACCTAGGCTCCCACTATTCTGCGGTGCATCACGGGTACAACATACTTAATTTTATCCTACCCTAATTTTTTTCTTGGAACCCCAGTCACCCCTCATTTACACTAAGCCCAATTCAACCATTTGCTGATATAACCCCCCCAGCCATGATCCAAAAAGATAATTTGAAGTATCTTTTGCCATTAACATTTTGGGGAAATTTTATAAAATGTTTATTTTTAGCGGGAAAACTTAACCGACAGCCTTACAATGCGCCACATTTTTCAATGTTGATAAAACTGGCGCAGGTTTTGAACCCTAGTCTCAGTTTTTACCCAAATTAATGCTTCTTTTAAACCCCAAAAATGCGACAAAATCGGGTTTCATTTTTTTTCGCCTTTAAGCCACGCCCCTTTTCAGAAACCCCCACCCCTTTTTAACGAAGCCATGCCCCCTTTTTCGGACGAGCCAGAACGCTGAAACTTCTACAACACCTAGTAAATTGCGAAAATGGTTTTTGGGGCAAATTAAGACGGAATTCTGGCGCAACTGCCTTGATAAATCTGCCCCATTGTTTGGTCGTGTACAATAAGAGACAGTTCATAGAGGCTAAACCAATTGGAGCCAATAAGTTTGTGGTCATCATGTAGCCATTTCAGTAAATTGGTCAGTAAATGTAATGACCCTGATCCCTGAGACTGTAGAGTCATCTGCGTCGTTCTCGATCATGCACCATCCTCCTGCCAGACCTGGACCCATCTCCAGCATCTTCCTTGGACTATAAAGCTTCCCTGTAGTGTTGCTGATGGGAGCAGTGGTTTTCTTCTCTGGTTTTGTACTTGACACCGGGGACGGTCACGCCGCTTCTTCTCTTTCAGGCGTTTGAAGTAGAGTCGAGCACCAAAGCCAAGGATTTCTGCCAAGATATTGCTAACCGGCTGCTCCTGAAATCCTCCGAAGGCTTCAGTCTGTTTGTAAAAATCTCCGATAAGGTAAGAACTGAGTGAGAGGGATGGCGCACAAACAGAATTGGGTGATGTGGGTGGTAACACTTTGGCTGGGAGGCTCCCGAAATTAAAGGGGTTTTGCCAAGAAGTGATCTCCTCACCTAACAGGCTGAACTGTTTCTCTTGAGCGTGGAAAAAAGGGGCGTATGTGTTTCTGTGTTTAAAAAAACAAGTGCCTCCTCCATGATGTCATCTCTCCACCTCCCATGCACGCTCCTGATATTCAGTCTCTGTAGTTGAGCAAACCTTGTTTGGCTAAACCACAGAGAATAACTGTATTGTGCACAAGCTATACGGGTTTTGTTTTCTCCCTCTTCTCTCAGGAGAGAAGATAAGATCCAAGCAGCAGCCTTCGGAACTGCTGCAGGGGGAGGGAGGACGGCTGAGCAGGGAGTGTCTGAATGTTTACTCAAATAATTACATTACAACCAGCATATTCTCTATACAGCAAACACAGGCTTTGTTCTCCCCCTCCTTTCATGTGCCCTGCCATCAGACAAGAAGTGCAAACAACAGAAGAGCCGCCAGGAGCTTGCCAGATCAGCTAATGTAAACAGTCAGGAAACTAAGGGCATCTAAGCCAGGCTGCAGCTCTCAAGCTACACTTTTTTTAATCACATATGTTTAGAAAAGTGATTAAATACCCATTTTTGGAGGGTCACCACGTCAACATTAGATCGTAGCAAAACCCCTTTAAGGACCTAAGATAAAGAAAGTGTGTAACTGTGAAAGACCCCTTTAAATCACGGCATCAATAAAGCTAAAGTTATCGGGGCAGTTGCAGGTTTAGGGGTTGGTTAGCACTTGAAGTGTTTTGGAAATAGCCGTGAGCCCAAAAATTTTATACTATGATCTACATGTGGTTAAGGTTTAAAAAAAATGTAGCAACAGTTGTAAGCACAGTGGGCATAAAACTTTCAATTGGAGTGATCTGTGCATTATAAAGGGCCATGATCACAAATGCATTTACAATACCTTTTAGTTATTTAAAATATTTTAGGATGCAATTTTCCTTCTTGGTTTTATAAAATCAAAAATGTTTTAATAAAATTTTTTAAATATAAAGCAACTACAGGGTGGGCGCTAATTTGTATTTTGCTTCTAGTTTTCCCTCTTATTGCATCATGAACTGAACCATTAACAGCGATAAATATTTTTTATTTTATTTGCTTATTTTTTGCAGGTAATTAGCGTCCCAGAAGGAGACTTTTTCTTTGATTTTGTCCGACATCTAACGGACTGGATAAAGAAAGCCAGACCATCCAAGGATGGTAAGAAATTACCAAATATACACGACACTGGGCTGTATTCAATTTTATGCAATACGGTTGAAACCAAAAGTTTCCATCCACTATAGAAAAAGCCCCATCTGCAGGTTTTTCTCACTCTCTGACATGAAATCAGAATAAACCTTCTCCTTTTAGGCCGATTAGGAACCAAAATTATTTCTATTTGCCAAATGCAGAATAATGAGAGAGAATTTTTAAAGGCATTTTTATTATTTTCTGCAAAGTCAGAAGTTTCCATCCATTTCATTAGTATTTGGGAGCTTTGCCCTTAAACTGTATGACTTGGGTCAAATGTTTGGGATATCCTTTCACAAGCTTCTCACAATAGTTGGTAGGAATTTTGGCCCCTTCCTCCTGACAGAACTGGTGCAACTGAGCAATGTTTGGAGGTCGTCTTGCCATAAAATTTCCAATAGGATTGAGATCAGGGCCGCTCTAAAACACTGACTTGGTTCTCCTTAAGCCACTTTAGCAGCAGCTTCAGGTCATTGTCCATTTGGAAGACCCATTTCCGCTCAAGCTTTAACTTCCTGGCCTAATGTCTTAAAGATGTTGCTTCAGTATTGCCACATAATCTACGTCCTCATGTTGCCATCTATTTTGTGAAGTTCATCAGTCCCTCATGCAGTAAAACAACCCCACAACATGATGCTGCCACCTCCATGTTTCTCAGTTTGGGATGGTGTTCTTAGGCTTCCAAGCTTCTCCCTATTTCCTCCAAACGTCACAATGGTCATTATGGTCAAACATTTCAATTTTAGTTTCGTGAGACCACAGGACATGTGTCCAAAAATGTAGGTATTTGCTCCTGTGCATTTGCAGACATTAATCTGCTTTTATATGTTTCTTTTGGAGTAATGGCTTCTTCCTGGCAGAGCGGCCTTTCAGCCCATGTTGATACAGTACTCGTTTCACTGTGGATAATGACACAATCTTACCAGCTTCCGCCAGCATCTTCACGAGGTCTTTTGCTTTTGTTCTTGGGTTGATAGGCCCATTTCAGATCAAAGCACGTTCATCTCTGAGACACAGAACCCATCTCCTTCCTGAGCGGTATGATGGCTGGACATTCCCAGCTTGTTTGTACTTGTGTATAATTGTTTGCACAGATAAACGAGGCACCTTCTGGAAATTGCACCCAAGGATGATCCAGACTCGTGCAACTCCACAATTCTCTTCCTGATATCTTGGCTGATTTCTTTAGACTTTCCCATGAAGTTACACACAGAAGCAGTGTGTTTCTGGTGTGCACTAAAATGCATCCACAGCTGTGTCTCTAATTAACTCAGATGTTGCCAATAAACCTCAGAAGTTTTCAATGACCTGACCTCATCATATGGGCGGTCCCAAAGCGTTTAAAGGCAGAGTAATCCCAGTGTATGGAAACTTTTGACTTTGCACAAAGTAATATAAATGCCTTAAAAATTCCCTCTCATTATTCTGCATTTGGCAAATAGAAATCATTTTGGTTCCTAATTGACCTAAAACGGGGAAGGTTTATTCTTATTTCATGTCAGAAAGTGAGAAAAACCTGCAGATGGGGCTTGTTATATAATGTATGGAAACTTCTGGTTTCAACTGTATATTTCTTTTAGTACATTTTGATGGATGCATATATTTATGACCATCATACACAATCACACAACATAACAATGAGTAAATCTGCAAGCTTGTTAACACTTATCTGTCGTAAATTCACATAGGACTGTCAGTCAAACATTCTAAGAGCTGACAGCTGAAAAGCACTATACTACTATAATACTGCCCCTATGCACAAGAATATAACTACTATAATACTGCCCCTATGTACAAGAATATAACTACTATAATACCTCTCCCTATGTACAAGAATATAACTACTATAATACCTCTCCCTATGTACAAGAATATAACTACTATAATACTGCTCTTATGTACAAGAATATAACTACTATAATACTGCCTCCTATGTACAAGAATATAACTACTATAATACTGCCCCTATGTACAAGAATATAACTACAATAATACTGCCCCTATGTACAAGAATATAACTACTATAATACTGCCCCTATGTACAAGAATATAACTACTATAATACCTGCCCCTATGTACAGAATATAACTACTATAATACTGCCCCTAATGTACAAGATATATATTACTATATACTGCCCCTATGAAACAAGAATAATAACTACTATAATACTGCCCCCTATGTACATGAAAATATAACTAACTATAATACTGCTCCTATGTACAAGAATATAACTACTATAATACTGCCCTCTATGTACAAGAATATAACTACTATAATACTGCCCTCTATGTACAAGAATATAACTACTATAATACTGCCCCTATGTACAAGAATATAACTACTATAATACTGCCCCATGTACAAGAATATAACTACTATAATACTGCCCCTATGTACAAGAATATAACTACTATAATACTGCCCCCTATGTACAAGAATATAACTACTATAATACTGCCCCTATGTACAAGAATATAATTACTATAATACTGCCCCCTATGTACAAGAATATAACTACTATAATACTGCTCCCTATGTACAAGAATATAACTACTATAATACTGCCCCCTATGTAAAAGAATATAACTACTATAATACTGCCCCCTATGTACAAGAATATAATTACTATAATACTGCCCCCTATGTACAAGAATATAACTACTATAATACTGCCCCTATGTACAAGAATATAACTACTAATATGCCCTTTGTGTAGAAGACTATGGTTTGGAATGAGCGCTGCTGAAGTCTGTGTATTTCATGTATCTCGTTGTGGGTTGCAGGAATAGTGCCTTCTCTCACCTATCAAGTGTTCTTTATGAAGAAATTATGGACTAATACAGTTCCTGGGAAGGACTCGATGGCTGATTCCATCTTCCACTATTACCAGGTTAGTGTTTTATAGTCCTAGTTGTCCTTATTTGGACATTACGGTCACTTGTGCAGTGGCACCAGTATAATAGCTCTTGTTGTAATACTGGGGCAGAGATGGTGTCTGGGCCTCTAACCTGATAAGATTTAAGAAGAAAACATGGATGTTCTCCTTGAAAAGCCAATATTTTGGTCATTGTTCCTTAATGTTCTATTTCCAGGAGCTTCCTAAGTACCTGCGTGGCTACCACAAGTGCACCCGGGAAGACGTCCTGCAGCTGGCGGCTCTCATCTACAGAGTCAAGTACGAAGATGACAAATCCTATTTCCCAAACATTCCCAAAATGCTGAAGGAGTTGGTTCCTCAAGACTTAATCCGGCAATTAAATCCAGACGACTGGAAGAGAGTGAGTAGGAGGCTAATGCCGGACTGAGCCCTGTCCAGGGAAGCAATGACTGTGCATAGAGCTCCATTGTATGAAGAGGGGCAGGAGGTCATGATTTGGGTGTTATCTGGGCTGGAGAAGTTCTCCATGGCTTCCCTGCAGTCTGACAATAGCTATGGGATGTCTTATGACAGCCTGTGTCTGCTACACCACAGGAAGGATACAGGTTGCCACAAACATCACTTGTAACCTGGAACTTTACAAGTTACCATACAAAACATAGAATAGTCCCCACCTCTCCAGAGCCCCGCCAAATAACCTAAACTTTTATTAAATTATAAGGGCCTAAATTCCATACTGGAAATATCTTTATGGAGAAGCTGAAATTTTCTGCATTTGTATGTGATATAATTCTTGCTCCTGTTGACACCTCTAGGGGGAGCACAATGTCTATGGATGTGTACAGCTAGGAGTAAACTAGAGAGGAGCTGTCTAAACTTGTTTGTAGTGCGCCCCCCATAGTGTTGGCTTTAGGTAGCTGGTATGACAGCCATCAGTGATGCTGAGACGACTCTTTGCTTCGTTCCTACAGTCCATTATCGCCTACTTCAATAAACACGCTGGCAAGACGCGAGAGGAGTCCAAGGTGGCCTTTCTGAAGATTATCTATAAGTGGCCAACGTTTGGCTCTGCTTTCTTTGAGGTTAAGGTAAGTCCCACTGAGGCTGATTTTGTTTATGGCTCACCCAGAAGCGGGGAATTTTTAACACACAATTTCTGAACTGGTCACTATATTGACTCAACACCATTGATGGGCTGTCCCATCTGTTTGGGTTATCTCTCTACACCCTCCTGAGGCTCTCACTTCCTATGCAGGCTTTGGGTGGGTCTACAGCTTCAGGCTTTCATTTTCTGTTCAGCGGGGCGGGGTCTGCAGTTTCGGGCTCACACTACCTGTTCGGCTGTGGGCATTTCTAAACTTAGACTCATATTTCCCCGTTGGCTGTGGGCAGTTCACAGCTTAGGCTTCCACCCTTTTTAGGCTGGGCAGTCTACAGCTTCAGCCTCCCCACTTTCTGTTCAGGCTGTGGGCATTTTCAACTTTAACTCATACTTTCTTTTTCAGGGGGCTGTGGAAAAGTTTTCTCAGCTCAGGTTCCCACTTCTTGTTCAGGCCTGTGGGTAGTCACACTTCAGACTCATACTTCCCTTTTTCAGGCTGTGGGCAGTTCACAGCTTCACTTCCCCTTTCTTTTTTTCGGGCGTGAGCGGTCTGCAGCTTCAGGCTCACACTTCGTTTTTCAGGCTGTGAGTGGTTCTACAGCTTCGGGCCCCCACACATTCTATACAGGCTTTGGGGGGTTTTACAGCTGTAGGCTTTGGGGGGGTCAATAGTTTAGGCTCTCACTTCCTATTCGGGTTGTAGGGGTTTTCTGCGCTTCCGCTTAAGAAAAACCCTTTTTATTTTTTTGAAATTTAAAAAAATTTTTTCTGACTGCGTTAAAAAAAATATAGTCCCCTTTCTGCCCCGGACATTAAGGACAAAAATAGCAACAGTCCTTGTAGCTTAAAAGAAAACAAAACAGCATTTTATTGCACACGGAGAAAAGCAAGGTATATACAAAAATTATGAAATAGGAAAAATATAGGATAAAAAAGAACTTATAAATATTATTTAAGTCTTACGGATTTTTTGCCCCATTTTGAAAGGGTTTCTGTATTTTGAGAATTTTACGCTGAACCTTGATGTGTGGACAGCTCAGTTTTTGAAGCGGTATTTCCAGGAGAATTTCCAGAAGTCCTCCCAATGTCACTTAGACCCTATTTATATACTTTTTTTGGAACTCTGAAAATTTAACTTCTCCAAAACATGGTTTTTGACTATTTTCATACCTCAAAAAAACCTATCTCCCCAATTTTTCGTAATATTAAATGGGGTAATGAATTGTATTTTTAACAATCAAAAATGTTGGTCGTACCAAAAGCAACCTTCATTTAAAAAACCTTTTGGAATTCCTATTTTTTAAGGCTGGTAGCATAAAGGCTCAACCCCCAAAAAAATGGGAAAATAACTCCAACCATCTATAAATTAAAAAGTGCAAAGGTTTAAACTCATATCTTGCAAGACCGGGTTTTCCCCAGAATCAACCTTTTCTCCCCCTTTATTAAAACAAAAATTTTCTATCAAATGTATTTTTCCATTATTTTATTCAGAGTTGTTCAAGACCATATAATTTATCTTATTCCATGATCCTCAATACGCATTTTTAGTGTATTAAGGATTATTCAATTTTAATGGATTATTTAAATTTCCCCCCCCTATTATGTTTTTTCAAAATATGATTTCTCAATCATAACCATTCTACAAAATCATTCATCACATTTGATCTCAATCATACCCAATCATATTTTGATTATGGAATAAATTAAATCCGATATTCGCTTTTTTTCCCCTGATAATTCGGTATTTAAATTTTGAATTTGAATATTGAACTCTTTTCAGCATCTGTTTATAATATCATTTTTCTCTCTTGATTTTTTGTTAATTTACTATAAAATTTTTTTTATCCTACACTTTAAAATATTTGAATAAAACACACAATAAATAATAATAAAAATGATAACATGGGGTTTGAACAATTCCCTGCTGCTGATTTTACTGTGTTTTCCGTCCAAAGGGAAACCGAATTTTAAATTTTAAAAACCAAAAAAAGATCCTGAAGATCCGCCTTCATGTTCAATATGTTCAAAACCCTTTGATTATTTTTTAAACCAATATCTGCCCTTTTAATTGTTGTGTCAGAATATTAACAATCCTTTATCTTTCTTTATCTTTTTCTGTCCACTTTTCCCAGGAAAACTATTAACTGAATACATTTATTGATCGAAGAGTTCCTATTTTTATTTTTTTTCATTAAAGGATATCAACTTTCCCTTCGTTCATAGAAATGGATCAAATCCCCTTTAATACAATATAACCCTTTTGTCACTTTTTTCTACGTGTACCCCATGTTGAAAAAAAGCCAAAACTTGTTTTTTTTTTTTTCGACAAAACTTTTTAAACACTTTTTTTCCCTGTGTTACTGGCGTTACAAGCCCCCTGTATGGATGTACACTCTCAATTCTACCTGACAAGATTATATTATGAAAAAAAAGAAATAAAACCCTTTATTTTGGCTAGGTAGACGATCACCTTAGAAACAAAATTTAAACATAAGAAATATCTATCTGATCTACATCTGACCCATTAAACACAAATCTGAATATTGAAATTTATAATAAATCAATTGAGTATCACTAACGGGAACCCCTAATACAGTTACGGGCCCAACTTCTTTTCATTCCCAGTTACGGGAATTAGTGAGTACCTATACAATATCTGACTACATCCCAACCATTTATTCACCCATAAATCAGTGGTTTCAAAAACTAAAAATTATATTTCAGTAAATTTTCAATAATCCAAGGGGAGTGACACCACTTTGTAAACCTGAGCAATCATTTTTCAGATTAGTTAAAATACTCATCTAATCCTAAGCATGCTCGGGCACTTGAGATTCTTGCCCTCTCCTTTAATCTTTTGTCACATTTTGGGATAGAAAACTGAAAACCAAGAATTCTTGCAGTGTTTATAACCATATTTTCTAAAATCTGATTTAAACTTTTTTGTATTTTAAACCCCTTTTACCTCCTATGACCCAAATTGTTTTCTAAATCGGGTTTAAGTGAATTCACATCCATCATTTAATAAACAACTGAAAGTACCTATTTCCTCCTAGAACCCCCCACCAAATCCTCTTTGTTTCTAAAGTTTTGGAATACTCCTTCAAACCTTTGTTCAAACCTTTTTCCATATTGATTAGATGTGGTTTGCATTGTGGAACCTAGAGGAGATTTTCCAAATCAGACATTTTAAAAATTTCCACACCATGGTTGTAAAGTACCTTTCTTAAAATAGGTTTAGTTTGGAAATATTAATTTAAAAAAGGAATAGAGGGCTCAAATTTTTAACTCCCAGTAAAAATATTTTCCGGGGAGACCAAAAGTAACATTAACCTTTCACATTGTTCCTCATTTCCTAATGGGGATCCAACACGATATAAAACCCCCAGAACCCTTGGGGAAAATTTTCCTGGGGAAATAAATTTTTTTTTTATAAAACCTTTTACTCTCCCTTTGACCTTTAGAATCACATTGGTTGGACCATTAAAAAGCTTTCCAAAAAAAGACTTTTTTTTTTCTGATCCAAGCAATGAGACTCTGGGGTAAATAAAGTCTTGTGTGCATTCTAACTCAAAGGGGGTTGTTCCTTCCTGAATAAAAAGAATTGAGGATAAACTCTTATTTCCCGGGAACTATAGGTTAGTTCCCCGTGAAGACAATAGTTACTTTAAACCCGAACGGTTCTCTTTTATCTAAAATTCCATGATTCATCCAACCCTTGCATTCCTTTTTTGGAAGGGCAAAAAATTGGGGGAAATCCAAAATTTTTTCACAAAATTTCCTGTGTGTTTTAAAAACCAAAAAAATACTTTTGTTTTCCCCGCTCTTCCAGTAGATATCATGCTATTAAAAATATCCCCGGGCCCAATGACAGGTTAAATCCCCCTTATCACTAAACCCATGATAACACTCTGTGGGTAGCATTCCCATGAACCTTCCTGTTTTATGAATATAATTTTCCTTAAACGGGGGAGTGAACTTTAGTCTTAGGACTTGCTTAGCGTTTAGTTGAATGTCTGTATCATTATGAAATGCAGTTTCTATGCAACATTTTGCACCACCCATACAAATGGTTCCTGAAATGTCAATTAAAATTTTTAAAATTATGTTCCCTCAAAAAATTTTCCCAAAGCGTATCCCGGGCTCTCCGCGGCGAAAAGTTTGCTTTGTCCCGGTTTAAAATCCATATAACCCCCCGCTAGGAGATCATCGTCGTCACCACAGCATGAGTTCCAGGATATAATATCTTTTTCTGGAATCCTGTTTCTGTTTGCGGGGGAATTTCCAAACATCTTCGCCCTCTTGGACTGAAATATTTGGATTTTCCCCTTTTTATAGGGTTTAAAACCCTCAAAAAACAACAGAAATCATTTTTTTTGGCATTATACAATTTGCTTTGGGTCAACATGACCCAAAACTTCTGTTGTCGGGGGGTTTTTTTTCAAAAAGCTTTTGGGCTCTTTGCCCAAAATCATCACTTGCCCCCCTTGTTCAATATTTCAAAGGGACCTTCCCAATTGCTTTCCCCAAGGACCACCTTCCAAAGGGGTTTTGATCTGACTGATCACCTTTAAAAATTTGGAAAAATGTGGGGGTACCATCGTTGCTTCTGGATGCAAAAAGGGGGAAATAGATTTAGATTCTCCTGCAGAAATTTGAAAACCACTTAACCTTGAAAATTTGCATCTTTTTTGGGGTGTTACAAATTTTTTGGGGTTCATTGGGGAAAAAAAACAAAGGCATTTTTCTACCTTCCATAAATTCAAAAGGTGTATATTGAGTTGTTTGGGGACCATCCTCTTACACTCAATAAGACAAAGATGAATCAACCCATTATTCCTTTTATCTACAACATTTTTGCTATTCGGATTTCAAAAATTCTGTTCATTCTTTCCACAACCCTGCTGACTGTGGTGTTAGGGTAATAAACTGTTGTTGTACCCCCAAATGCACAAACTGTTTGCATGTTTTTTTACCTGGAAATATTTTCCTCGTGGGAAGTTATTGTTCTTGGGATCCCCCATACAAAAAACAGATTCACTAATGCTCTAGCTTAAAAAAAGCACATTTTTCCTGCAGGAAAAATTTTTCTACCCATTTTAAAAACCATTACCACCACTAACCATACCTAACCAGTTTACCCTAAGGTAAAGGACCAATTAGTCAATCGCAATGTAGACCATGGACCGTCTCAGGAGCAATCCTAAAGGATGGAGGTTTTTCTGCCCTTTTTAGGTCGAATTAATTTGAGCAAGATAAGACATGACTAAACAACATTCTGCACAGTGCCTTCCATTTTGTCCCAATAGAATTTTCTCTTTTAAACTTCCAAACAATTTCGCTGGCCAAAAAGACCTAAACCCCATGATTTTATTGTGTGAATTCCTTTTGTAAGATTGGGCCAACAGGACCAAGTTGCCATTTGAATTTTGGGAAAAAAAGCTCGTTTTTTACAAAAAAATGGAGGTTTTGGATCCATTCGAGAATCAGCAAGGGACGGGTCCCCTTTTCTTGTTTCTTCTGCAAAAAAAGGGAAATGCTGTCTGTCTTCCCGATGGGGCATCTTTAAATAATTCTGGTGTTGCTACTTTGTTTTTAACTGTGCTGCTTTTCCTTAGCCAATGAATCTGCAGTATTTTTTCCCCATAGTCCCCGGGCATGTGTGTCCTTTTTTGTGTGCCCCGTAACCTTGACTATGGCGTAGCTTGGGGCTTTTTGGGAAACCCAATTCAAAAATTCTTTCTAGTTAAACTTTGTGGATCAGAACCTTTTTTGAAGAATCCACAAACCCTCCTTTTTTTCCCCACTGGCAAATAAATTTGTGAAGTCTAACAACATATGACCCTTTACATAAAAACCAGCGGGGGGTTTTTTTCTCTGGTCATCAATCCCAGTACTGTTTTTGACACTTCCAAATCTGCTCTCTAGCTGAATAGTGCCCTGGAAACCTTTTCTGCATGCATATCCCCTCTCCAGGAACCAGATGGGAAACCTGTGATACTTTTCCTTCTGAAAAAAATCGAGAACCGTCAACAAAAGCTGCCCCCCCTGTTTTGTCTGCTTCTTTCCCAAAAAAGGAGATACATATGTGTCCTGAAAATTGTTAAGACATTCATGAGTCGTGCCCTTAACTGCATTTAAATTTTGGGAAGAACATAATTTTTCTTTTTGATCTACCTCAAATTTTTTTGGGTACAATGACAATAACCAAAACAAATCTCTGATGTGAAAAAACCTGGGGTGTTTCCCCCCAAAAAAGTTTAAATAGAGTGAGGAGTTTGAAGATTATTTTGTTGAATCCGCAATATGTTCAGTTTTTTTTACAGCAAATAAACACCAAAACCAAATGTCGTGCACAGATTTCAAACCCTTCCTCAACAGGTGTAAAAAGCCGGAGTAATATCCAAGGATTTCCACTCATTGCTCGAACTGTAAAGTACAGCTGAAAATTTCATCCCCTGATGTGTGTACCTGGGTTTCAAAAGGGTTCCAGGAATTACTGTTTTTAAAGCTGGGGCTGCCTGCAGGTCTTTTTTTTAACTGCTCAAAAAGCTTTTTGTTGTTTCCCATCCCCCCCTGACCAAAGAAATCATCATCAATTTTCCTTTCAACAAACTACAAAAGGTTTTGCCCCCTCTGCAAATCCTTCTAAAGAACTCTCTGGAAAATCACTAGGCCCAAAAATTCCTTAACGCCTATGATTTGTTGGGATTGGGGGGAAATTGAAATACTTCAATCCAAACCTTCAGAGGCCTGCGCTTTTCCCGACTGATGAGCAAACCAAGATACCGAACTTCCTGTTGTAACAATTTTACCTTTTTTGTGTTCAATTTTAAACCTGCTTCATGCAACAATGAAAGTAATTCCGCCAATAAAGACAGGTGCGTCTCTCTGTCTTCTGTCATCAATAATACATCATCAACAATTGGGGTCAGACAGTCGGTTCGGGAAAAACCCGCTAGTAAACCTTTGCAACGCCTGATAAAAATACAGGGGACAAGTGCCCCCTTGCGTAACCGCAGAAAACAAAATTTCTCATCATGAAAGTAAATGCAAAAATTGTACTGACAACCCCCTTTCCAAGGTAACTGAAGAAACCAATTTCTGATGTCCCCAAAAAAAAAATACTTAGTTTTGCATTCATCGGACATTACATCATGATATCTGCAACAATTGGGGGAACATTTGGGGGGGTTTCTTGTTCAACATTCTTAAATCCAAAAACATCCTAAAGGAACCATCAATTTTTTAAAACACCCAGATGGATTATTCGTTACAGAATTCGCTTTATGTATAACGCCCTGCTGAAGCAACTCTTCAATAATCTTAGACGTAGGACCAACTGATTCAGGTGGCAATTTGTACTGTTTCTGTGTGGGTGGATCCCACCCCCAACATTTCCCAATACACCTTCATCAAACCACCTCATTCCTAACTGAGCCCACAAAGACGGAGTTCGCTGTACAATATCTCTCAATTCTTTGTCCCCATCACAGTATCAGGCCAAAATTTTTCAAAGATACAACATCTGTCAAACAAAGCTACCAACCGGCTGTATTCACAAAAGGATCAACAATACAGTTTAAGCTATCACCATCTCTCCAAATCACTCTATTGCCTAAATCAATACCCAACCATCTTTCTTTTATTATGTCTGTTCCTATATATTCTCAGAACTAGGCAATGCCAAATGTCCAATTGTAGTTTTTTTAACTGACCGGGAATCTCTAAGGCACATCAGGAACAAAAGATGCTTGAGTTCCTCCCTTTTTCCACTGAAACCCAAAAATTGTACAAAAAGGGGAACCAGGTGCTACAGGTAAATTCAGATTATCCCTCAAAGAGCCCATATCAAAAAGAAAATCATTTCCTTTCCTTTTAAATTCCCTTTTAAATAAGGGGCCCTTTCCCCATTCATCTAAAGATATATTTTCAATGAGTTCAAGAGGCCTTGGGGCCCCCCTTTTTTCCGTTCAGTCATGGTGACGGGAACAAGGGCCTCCTATCAGAATGTGACCTTGGCTTTCCTTACTGCGTCAATGGAAAACCCCTAATTTTTCTCACTATTGGGCATTGACGCTGGCTCATTATTTCCAGAGCAGGGGCTTACACAAGACCATTCTCCTTACCCCCCGATTTATGGATTTGAGAAACTTTTGCATTGCCATTTCCCCAAGACCTTGTTTTTGGGAAAAAAAACAAGTTATGGACCTTCTTTTTCTGTTTTTAAGGCTTGTCCATTTTTGGAAAAAAAAAGAACCATTTGCTAATTTAGGCTGATTTTTTTTTGAGGGATAATTTCTACGTGCCAGATGTTCTTCTACATTAGAAAATTTTTTTCCTTTTTTATTGACCTTCGAATAGACAATAAAAAAAGGGCATCATGCAATGTAGGGTTTCTCAGCTGCAATTTTTTCTGATACAGGATCTAAAATTTAAATTTCCCGACATTTCTTTAATCATTCCTGGGGGCCCCCCCCCCTTCTGCAATACCCATATCATCCTGTAGGCCTTTCTCAAATTTTTTTGTAAAAAAGGCAAAGGATTCTTGCACGTGGGTTTTTTTGCACATTTTAGGAAATCTGCTGAGGGCAGATTCCCATGGTGGGGAAAAAAATCAATTGTTTTAACCTTCCCTATCGTTGCTATGGCGATTTTTATTGTCATCATTTTTCCCGGGGTTAGCTTAATCTTTTTGACATATGTGGGTAACCAACCTTAAATAACTTATTCTTTTGTTCATGTGTTTTTAAGTTAAATTTTTCTTTTTTGATTCAAAAAAATCAGCATTGTGAAATGCATCCTTTTTTTTACTATAAGCGGAATACCTTTAATATCTTTTAAACAATTTGTTCATGAACTTTAAAAAATCAACTTAGCTGCTCCTCATTAAAATCTGCGTCGCCTAAGGTCATCTGGTCAACTTCGTCGACTCTTCTGGCATGGGACCCCATTCAGGACATAGAGGTCCCCCCGGGCCCCATCCCTTTTTTCAGTTTAAAAATGATACGTGTTTTTTTTCCCCGACGTAATCTAGAAATTATTTCTGCTCCCTTTTTTCAATTTCTTTCTAAGTCTTTTAGATGATAGGCCAAAATTTCAAATTCGGAAAAAGAAAATACAATCTGTTTAATTTTTCCCCCACTATGTTGATATTACATATCTGCTGTGTTTTTTTTTTTTGGGTTTTTTCCTTTCTTCTAAAAAAAGTAATTATATAAAATTTTAACAAAATCATAACATTTGCAAACTTTAGTTTCAACTTATCTACAGAAAAAAAAATTTACTATAATTTTCCCCATTTTTCTTCCTCCACTGACGGTACATTTTCTCCCCATAAAAGCCCATTTGAAAGACGCTTTAATAAAAATATTAATTTGCTTTTTTTTGCATAAGAATAAAAAAATCCACTTACCGTGTGTATTTCCCTTGTTCCCTTCAAAGGCACGTCTGTTGGGTTCGCCAGTGCAGGGGAAATTTTCCCTCCCAGCCACGTGTCGAGTTGATGGAAAGCAAAAAGGTGGTCCTCCTCCAGCCCCTAACAGGGGAAATTTAAAGAACTTCTGATTCTTTTGTAAATTTCCAAAAAGCGAAAACCTCGGTGGGTGCACTTTTGCACCCCCCTTTTTTGGGGAAACTTTTGGGTGAAATTTAAAAAAATCCGTTAGCCCGCCAACGAAAATATACCTGTTACCTTTTAAATTTAAAGATTTTTCTGACTGCGTTTTAAAAAACAATATATACCCTTCTTTCACGGGGCATTAAGGGACAAAAAAAAGCAACATTCCTTGTATTGATAAAACAAAACCAGCATTTTTTTTGCCACAGGAAAAGCAAGGTATATACAAAAAAATTTTAATTAGAAAAATATAGGATGAAAAAAAAAACAGTATAAAAAAAGTTAGTTTTATCTTCGGAGTTTTTTTTCCCCTTTTTTAAAGGTTTTGTAGTGTTTTAGAGATTTTTAGCTTGAACCTTTTATGTGGGACAGCTGCAGCTTTGAAGCGTGTATGTTTTCCCGGAGTAGTTCCAAAGAGTCCTTTCCCCAAAGTCATTTTGACCCTAGCTAAAAAACTGTTTTGGAGACTCTGATAAATTTAACTTTTTCCAACTGGTTTTTTACTAGTTTTTTTATACCTCACAAAACCTATCTGCCCAATTTTTGATAAATTAAATAGGTAATGTAATTGTACTTATACAAACAAAAATTTGGTCTACCCCAAAGCAACTTCATTTGAAACCTTGGAATTTTCCCATTTTTAAGGCTGGGATCTATTGAGGCTCACCACACAGTATAGGAAATAACTCCAACTCATACTATAAATTCAAAGTGAAAAGGTCAACTCATAGTCTTGCAAGACGCGGGTATTCCCGAATCACCCTCTTCACTTATTAACCAAAAGCTATCAGAGAAAAGTATCTTCCATTATTTTATTCAGGTTGTTCAAGACCATATCAATTTACTTATTCCCGACCCAACACCATATTAGTGTATTATGGGAAAAATTCAATGTTAATGGGTTTTTTTTTTACACGGCTCCCACTTTCCGTTCAGGCTGTGGGTGTCCTGCCCCCCGCTTTTAGGCCCCACTTCCTGTTCAGGCTGTAAAGGCGGGTTTTACACTTCAGACTCAAACTTTCCTTTTCAGGCTGTGACGTTCTACAGCTTTAGGTTCCCACTTCTTGTTCAACTGTGGCGTTTCCTACAGCTTCGGCCCCCCCTTCCTTACAGGCTGTAGGGGGTCTACGCTTTAGGCTCCCACTTCCTGTTTCAGGCTGTGAGCGGGCTACAACTTCAGGCTCACACTTCGTTGCAGGGTGTGGGTTTTGGGCTACACTTCAGGCTCACACATCCTGTAAGGGTTTGGATGGTTTACAGCTTTTGGGTTTGGGGGGGTCTAAGCTTTTGCTCCACCCTTCCCATTCAGGGTTTTGAGTGGTTTTTTACAGCTTTAGGCTCCCCCTTCCCGTTCAGGCTGTGGGTGGTTCTGCAGCTTCGGGCCCCCACTTCCTGTCTGGCTTTTGTCGGTCTACAGCTTCAGGCTCTCACTTTCTGTTCAGGCTGGGGCCACTTCTACAGCTTTAGGCTCACACTTTCTGTTCTAGCTGTGGGGGGGTTTCTGCAGCACTGATTGAACATTTCAGCTCTCTAGCTCCTTTACTTGCTGTGCCTGCTACAGGAAATTACTGATGGGTTGTAAAAAACAAAGACTATCCAAGCAGGATGTCTGGGTATAAATTGAGCAAGCAGAGCTTCTTTGTCAGAGAGGAAAAGTCTAGAAAATGTACATATGCCAAGACACACTATTACTTCTGAGTGACTTCAGTTTAATGTAATTAAACAGCTATGTGCTCTGCAGATCTGACAGTTGGCACAAAGCGCACCAATCATATCGCTAAGGGAAAACGTTTTTCCTCGTTAGAAAGATAAGACTAAAAAGCTCCATACTGCTGATAAGACAAAGCAGGGGGTGATTGTCACCATCCGGGCCCGAAAAAGGTAACTAAAGAAGCTTGTGTACCTAAGCAGGAATAAGAAAAGCTCTCACTATGAAATGAAGCAAAATTGGAACAGCAATGTATTTGGTAACGGTTTTTATCTACCTTTTCCTAAATGTTTTGGGAGCTAATCGATTTGATGTGGATACCCTTTACGATGCAATTAACCCCAATTCAGCACCTTTCACACCGAGAAGCGAGATCTATAGCGCTGGATGTAAGACACGAACCCACCTCTGAGCACAGTGCGGGGAGATCTTGGGACATCAATGATGTTTTCCCGATCTTGACTGTTTTGGTCTTATATTTGGTAGTATGTCCCGGTCTTGCTCCCTTTACAGCAAATTGAAGCATTTGTTTTTCCAATGAACTTTTCAACACCCACATTTAATTGTGTAAAAACAGTTTAAAAACGCGCCCTACTCCATGTAATGCATCCTTTTAAAAAAAAGTTATGGGCACACAACACAAAAAAATTTTTTAATTTGTGATACCACTACTTTTTTTAGCCACATGGCTTGTTCTGACCAAACAGCACCATGTATCTCAGCTTCCTAGACCCTTACCCTGGAATTTTCAGCTTCTGAGTGAAATAAAACATGAATAGAAACGTTACCTTGGGCTTGCTGAAGGGTTTTAGAAATGAGCGGTTGGGGCAGTCAAGAAAGAAACTTTATTTTCTATTCTTCTATTTCAGCAAACCACCGACCGCCTCCCGAAACCCTCTGATACGATCAAAAAACATGGAGTCACTTGATAATCCAAGAAAAAGGGAGGGGTTTTTCCATTTAGTTTAAATGATGTCTGCAGGTCTTTTCTTTTACCCCCGCCCCCCCCCCAAACCCTTCTCCCAATTCTGTCTTTCGCATTTTACAGCTCTTTTGTTTTAGCATTATTTCCTCACCGGGAGGGTGTGGGGAAATTTAAACCAGGTCTCCCGAAACTGAAAGTAGTAAGTAAGGGTCAGGCAGTTGGTTGATAGAAAATAAAAACCCCATAGCCGGGGGTCCTGATTATGTTTCGGGAATTTTGCGCCTGACAAAAGGGGTTTTGTTTTTTTTCCCTCCATTTTCCCCATGACTCCTATTATGCTTTGAGGGCATCAAAAAAAAGGGGACCTCTCTATGAAGGGCCCCAACCCCCCCCCTTATGCTGACCGAACTGCCATGTACTCATGTACTGCTAAGACACCATCACAGGGAAAAGATGCTGACTGGGGACCAACACCCCACACGCTACAGTGAATGCACTTTTGCTTTTTCCCCACGTCCTCCCCAGATCATCACTACGCTGCGGTTTACGGATATGTTTTCAGAAAAAAAGAAGGGATTAAAATGGTTTTTTCACCGCATTCACAGACCTAAAACGCTTCAGTTCAAAAGCATTTTGCCCCCTTTTCCTGGGAGGCTGTGGATGGGTTTTATACAGTGATTAGCAAACAGCTCCCTAATCACAGCTCTTCTAATTGCCTGACATGAGAGCAAGATGCAATCTATAGAAAAACCGCTTTTAGACTCAAAGTAAACAGAAGGAATTAGCTCCTTTGTTTTTTAAGAAACACACTCTTTTTTCAAGCGCGCGTCCTGTGTGCCCCCTATGTTTACGTCACCCCTACTCTCAGATAAACAAAGATAGAGAGAGAAGGGGAAGCAGGCGGTAACCAAGAAACCTTGTGCACTCAGACAAAAAATCTCTTTTCTTCCAACAAAAAAAATAAATAAAGCAATGTATTTGAAAAAAGGGTTAAATTTTCCGTTCCCTAAAAATTTAAATTAACCTTTTTTTGTAGACAAACCCCTTAAAGTCACTTGGGCATTTTTTCCATGAGAAACCCCATAGTCATCTATGCTCCCTAAGTTATTTCAGGGCCTCATACAGCCAAAACATCTGGGCCCTGGTTACTACCCTGATGATTATTTCCTTTGAAAAATATAAGAATCTAGAATTAAAATCCAATATGTCTGACCCTTTTTTCTCTGAATGTCAACTCTCGAGGCGATTTGCAGCATTCGTGCCAAAACTGTCAGGTTCGGGCGGCTTTCCTCTTATGTGTACGCCCTTCTGTAGGCCATTCCTGAGTTTAAAGGGGTTGTACATTTCTTCTTTTTTTCCATTAATTATGGCCACTATTGTCTTCCCTGTATTTATACTGATGTGCTATGTGTTTGGAGCAATTATATTTATTATCATTAAACATGGAGAGGAGAGGCATGGGCCGCACATCCTCACACTATACCTTTATCTAATGCTTCTCAGCAAAACTATATAAAAAATGAACAGGAGGTTCTTGGTATACTTTTTGATCAAAACGTATAGGCCCACTTGCCACGTCGAGGCGACCTCTATTAAGTGGGTCCCTACGATAAATGAGGGTAACACTGAATGACCACCACCGCGGCAAAAACCACACAGATGGGGCGCACAGCCCAGTGACCCAACAGCACCACTGCTGCCTGACCTAGCCCCCCGGCTCTGGACTGCACCACCCCACCAGCACAGCATCACAGCAACAATGGCCGCCACACAGCAACCACCACCACAAAAGGAAAGGTAGACACTGCTCACCCTTCCAGGGCTCCCTGCATACAGACTACAAGAAACAGGGCATTAACCCTTATACAGACTACTGCTAATTAAAAACACCTGGGCCAAATGGCAAGGAGTGCTGGTCCATGTGAGCAAATAACTAGACATATATATCAAACATGGAGAGGATAGGCATGGGCCGCACATCCTCACACTATACGTTTATCTAATGCTTCTCAGCAAAACTATATAAAAAGGGTTAAAGGGTTAAAGCCCTGTTTCTTGCAGTCTGTATGCAGGGAGCCCTGGGAAGGTGAGCAGTGTCTACCTTTCCCTTTGTGGGGGTGGTGCTGTGTGGCGGCCATTGTTGCTGTGATGCTGTGCTGGTGGGGTGGTGCAGTCCAGATCCGGGGGGCTAGGTCAGGCAGCAGTGGTGCTGTTGGGTCACTGGGCTGTGCGCCCCATCTGTGTGGTTTTTGCCGCGGTGGTGGCCGCCATGCAGTGTTACCCCCATTTAGCGTAGGGACCCACTTAATAGAGGTCGCCTCGACGTGGCAAGTGGGCCTATACGTTTTGATCAAAGAGTATACCAAGAACCTCCTGTTCATTTTCTATATAGTTTTGCTGAGAAGCATTAGATAAACGTATAGTGTGAGGATGTGCGACCCATGCCTATCCCCGCCATGTTGGAATATTTATTATCATGCTTACGTCCATAAGTGATGACGTTCTGTCCGGAGTACCCGCTAGTCAGCAGGCCAGCCGGCGTTCCCCTAGCGTATGTTGTAGTAGCACATGACATTCATCACTTACTGACACACACACATAAATAAATCTAAAAAACACACCTGTAAAACATAACATAAAAAGAAAACTCTCGCCTCCCACACAAATAATAGTGTTAATTGTCAGGCTAAAAACACAACAGTCCTTCCTTTCAAAGCTGCCATGTATCTGCGGAAAAAACAAATGGAAACAAAATGCTGAAACCCGAACAATGGAATTAAAAGGATTTCTTTGTTAGAAATATCCACAAAGAGAAGACAAATATGGCGTAATATTTGAAAACAGTTTATTACTATCTTTATTGCCCATAGCCACCAATCAGAGCTCATAGCAACCAATCAGAGCCCATAGCAACCAGAGCCCATAACAACTAATCAGAGCCCATAGTAACTAATCAGAACCCATAGTAACCAATCAGAGCTCATAGCAACCAATCACAGCGCATAGTAACCAGAGCTCATAACAACTAATCGAGCTCATAGCAACTAATCAGAGCCCATAGTGACCAATCAGAGCCCATAGCAACCAGAGCTCCTAACAACTAATCAGAGCCCATAGTAACCAATCAGAGCCCAAAGCCACCAATCAGAGCTCATAGCAACCAATCAGAGCCCTAAGCAACCAGAGCTCATAACAACTAATCAGAGCCCATAGCAACCAATCAGAGCCCATAGTAACCAATCAGAGCTCATAGTAACCAATCAGAGCTCATAGTAACCAATCAGAGCCCATAGCGACCAATCAGAGCTCATAGCAACCAGAGCTCATAGTGACCAATCAGAGCTCATAGCGACCAGAGCTCATAACAACTAATCAGAGCCCATAGCAACCAATCAGAGCCCATAGTGACCAAAGAGCCCACAGCCACCAATCAGCGCCCATAACAACTAATCAGAGCCCATAGCAACCAATCAGAGCTCACAGCGACCAATCAGAGCTCATATAACCAATCAGAGTTCATAGTGCCCAATCAGAGCACACAGCAACCACTCAGACCCCATAGAGACCAATCAGAGCCCATAGCGACCAGAGCCCATAGCGACCAATCAGAGCCCATAGCAGCCAATCAGAGCTCATAGCAACCAATCAGAGCCCATAGCAACCAATCAGAGCCCATAGTAACCAATCAGAGTTCAGTTTTAATTTCATATAGTGCTTTGGAAAAATAAAAGCTGAGCTCTAATTGGTTGTTATGGGCAACAAAGACAGTCTTACAGTTTTCATTCATAAGGCCCATAGTGTGAATAACCATGAGGGACGCCAAGGAACTGCAAAGCCCAATGTGTACGCTCTGCAGCTCATCACTGTTAGGGTGCGTTCACACGGCACTGGACAAATACCGGTTGGTTTGCCTGGCCGGTATTTGTCCGGTTTTGCGGCCGCGGGGGGGACAGCTTTTCTCCGCAATGAGTGGAGAAGAGCCCTCCCCCCTCCCATTGAGGTGTTCATATTTCGTGGGGACATGCCCTTATATTTCCACACTATTTGTTTTCTTTTTGTGAGTATTTTTTAGGTCATGTTCCCACGTTGTGTTTGCGGGGCATACGTCAGTGCTGCAATGCTCCCGAAGTACAACCCGCAAGTATGATAAAATCGTAACACTCATTGAGGTCTATGATAGCCCGATGTATTTCCTGGCTCACAGTATGTGCCTGTAAAAAGAAGTAACGTCACTACTTTCGAGCGAGTACATGCAGGGGAAAACTAAACTCATAGGAGGCCGGGTCGTAGCGCTGTTGAAAGTAGGGGCTGACAAGTGCATATTTTCAACAGCAGGCGTATTGTGGCGCGCACAGTCAAATACGTGCCGCAATACGTCATGTGAACATACCCTAATAAAGAAATCCTTTTAATTTCATTATAGGGGTTGTCTGTATTGTTTTTTGTTTTTTTATTTGTTCGTTTTTTTTGCAGATACATAGAAGCCCCTCTTTGAAAGGAAGGAGCTGTATGTTTTTAGCCTGACACGGCATTTAGTGGGGTGCAGAAGTGTGCACCTTAAACGCCGTAGGTTGCACTTTGAAATTATGGGCCTACAAAGAATTGACATGTCACTTCTCTGCAGCCGCCCGCAAAATTACAATCGGAAAATCTGCAGCATGTGATTGACGGCGCGTATTTTGCACTGAAGTCTATGGCAACGGTATTGCACATTGTTTAGGTCGTTTGTCGGCAAAATTGCACCCAAAATACGCACACAAATACGGCCCAAAAGACGCCATGTGAACATACCTTAAACAACACGATTTGTGTGGGATGTGGCAGAGCCGTCTCAAAAGCATTATGGGCCCCTGGGCAGAACACTGCAGTGGGCCCTGTCCAAATACATCGCACTAGGCCATGCCTTTAGCCATCCCCAAGAACACCCATATTATCATGCCACTTACGTCCAGCAGCCTGATTGGCAGGGCAGGAAGCCTTTGGCTCCCTTCTCCACCATGGTTTTTATTTGTTTGCACATCCTAAAAACACGCAAACAGTAAAATAAGCGAAGCCAACCATGGGATTATGGGTATTTTTCTTGTATTCCTGGGACAGGCAAACTTCACCTGGGGCCCCTATACTTGTGGGGCCCCTGAGCAACTGCCTAGTGTGCCCAATGGAAAAGATGGCTCTGGGATGTGGTAGCCAACAGTTTTTTACTTTTTAAATTATATATTTTTTTATTAATATTATAATTTATTAATATTATATTCTATATTTTTTGACTCTTTGACCAGTCAGCTATACTTCTCGGCTCCACCTCAGTTTTTTACTTGGCATCAAAACAACAGTTATTTCTATTCTTTTTTTACCTACAAAACATATAATATCAATAAAGGCTATAAATTCAGTGTAGACCATAGTGAGCAGAATTAATTAAAAAAAAATCCGGCCCACCCCTTTAGGATCCATTGGTCAATGGAGAACTGAGAAAATGTGGCTGCTCCCTGTATTGAGCCCATCCAATTTTCACTTCCCCATCCTTTTCTTTTTTTTAAATTCAATTGCATATGATGGGAGCTAAAACTTCAGCATTAGAGCCCTGAAGACTTCAATCCGAATTGGACACTGGCCGCAGTGTTGTATGTCCTCCCTGCATTTCCCCGGTACTCCAGCCTGTTGCCGAATCCTAGAAATATGCGATATTAATCAGTGCCCTAAAAAGTTGGCCGCAGCCTGTGTCTCCCAAGTATGGTCAGATTATTGCCATGTGTGCGTCAAAGTTTTGCTCTTCTATTCTCAGCCTTGGTGTCTCTTGCAGGACATTTTGGCCACGCATCCTTTCACAAAGATCTCTAACTGGAGCAGCGGGAACACCTACTTCCATATAACCATTGGAAACCTGGTGAGAGGCAGCAAGCTTCTATGTGAGACCTCGCTGGTAAGTGTACTGTCTAATCCGACACAATCCAGGTCACCTTGGCCACATTCTTGGGCTCTGAGGATCAGAAGGAACCTTTCCTGAGTGAACTCGCTCTCAATTCCACAGCCAAATAGTTTCATCTTTATTTTATATCATTTTATTGGTCACTTGACACTGCAGCCGATCACTGGTCTAAGCGGTCCCTGACGCCAGTGATTGGCTACAGTGCCATGTGACCAATGAACGTGACATCATTAGTGGGAACACCAGGCCAGTAAGTTTTTTCCCGATCAGCAGACCTGTTATTTTAAAATAATGAACAATCCCTTAGAATATATGATCTTGAGAGTGCAGATAAGTTTCTTTATAAAAGGAGAACATGAGGGGATTGGGCCTGATAGGAGAGGAGCCCCCCAAATTCCCATCTTCTGCCCCAATTAGATAAATGTCTTTGTAGAACATATTTATTTAGCTTCTTAAACTGATGCACACTTAGGTGGCCCCCCCCCAGTGGAGCTGATACTTGGGGCCAATAAGTGAAGTAGATTCATGGTGTCCACCAGTGGACTTGATTCTTGGTGCCTACCAATGGACTTGATTCTTGGGGCTACCAATGGAGTTGATACTTGGGGACTTCCAGTGGAGTTGATTCTGGAAGCCCACCAGTGGAGTTGATTCTTGGGGCCCACCATGGATTAAATTTGTTTGGGGCCCCCCCGGGTGGTTTTTTTGGATATTTGGGGGCCCCACCAGTGGAGTTGAAACTTGGGGCCCACCGGGGGAGTTTGATACTTGTGGGCCCACCAGGGGGAGGTTTAAATATTTGGGGTCCCCACCAAAGGAAATTTTATATTTTGGGGCCCACCAGGGGAGTTGAAATTTGGGGGGCCCCAGTTGAGTTGATACGGGGGGGCCCCCCGGGAGTTAAATACTTGGTGCCCCCCAGGGGGTTTTAAATTCGGGGGGGCCCATCCTTAAAGGTAGGGCCCCCAAGACGAAAAATAACCCCTTTAAGCCCTTGCTTCTCCCCTTTTTCTTTTCTCTGCCTTTCATCCTGAAAAGCAGCCCCAGCCCTTTAAATTTCCCAAACCCTTTGGGCCCCAGGGGTTACAATTGCCCAGGGCTCAAAAAGGATTCCCAAGCTCCCCTGTGGGACGGGACCAAGCCTTTTTTACAATCCCAAGATTTGTTTAGTTCAATGGAATTGGGAAAAAGTTCAGGTTAAAAAATTCCAAATGTAGATTTTTTTTGTCCTAACCTAACCCTATCCTCAATCATAGCCCTGAGTCGAAGTTGGGCTTAAGGTTAGAGTTTTTTATGGGCTTTTAAGGAGTTAACCCTTCCCCCCCCCTTTTTTTTCCTGCACTCTTACCCCCGGGTCTACACCCCCTTTTTGGGTACCATAGCATAGATTTTAACCAAAACATTATAAAATTTCTTAAAGGGGGACGTGGCCGGGTTTATGGGACTTTTAAGGGGCCCGTGCCCCACGGGGGCCCTTGTTTTTACTCCCTTTTTTTGGGCCCTGGAAACCCTAAATTTTCCGTGATGGGAAAGTTTCCCCAAAAAGAGGGGGGCTAAGTCGGCTCCCATCCCCCCTCCCCCCGGGGGGATTTTGGGAACAAAAATTTCACCCCGGGCCCCCGCTGATTTCCCGCCGGGTCGGGGGAAGACTGCGAAAGGGCTGTGAGGAAGATGGCGGGGGGCCCCTTCCTGCCTGGACTCGCTGGGGGTGACACCGCAGGGGCAAGGGTGGGGGGGCCCTAAAAAACCCCGGGACTCCCCGGGTAAACTCCCCGGGCGGGCGGCGACCTCCCAGCACGGCTCTCCGCCTTTCCACAGAACCCCCGGGGTGGCTCGGGCCCCGGCCTTCCCCGGCCGGCCCCGTCTGGAACGGGCGCTGGCACACAGGGCCCTTCCCCCCCCTACTTCCTGAAACACAGACCCCGCAACTTGCGGGGGCGCCCTCACCCGGGACCTAGCTGTTTTCTTCGCGCTGGACCCCCCCGCTAAAAACAATTCCCATCTCAGCTCCGACACCCCTGAGGGTCAAAAACCGGGACCAAAGGGCTCACAGCAGGGACCTTCCCCTTTGGCCCGACCTCTTTGCAAGGTACAGGAAAGGGGCCTGGGGAAAAACACTCTCCTCAAGATTTTTACGGGACCTTGCCCTCTTCCTGCCCCCCAAAAAGGGGGTTCCCGGGGTTATCCCCCCAAGAACCTGAGGGACACCCTGATGTCTCCTGATATGGCTGGCCCCTTGGGGTTCGGGCGGGGGCGCTTTTTTAAAATTAGATGTCCAGGCCCACCTGATTCTACCCCTGTGGCATCATATTGGGGCCCCCCAAGGGGCCCCCTTCTCCCCTTCAAGGGTCCCCCGGACCCAGGATTTCCCCCCCAATTTCCGGGATTGCCGGGTTTTACGGGGGACTCTCCAACCTTTTACTAGGGAGCCCCGTTCTCCCCCGGCATAAACCAGATGCGCCCCCCGCAACCACCTCACCCTTTTCCCTAAGGCCCCGATTTCGCCCTTCAGGTACCGGGCATGCCCCGTGCGGGAAATTCACCCACCTACGCCTCCCCCCCCCCCCTGGCCCCACACTCATTTTGGGATGGTCGGGCCAAAAGTCCTTCCCCAAAATTTTCCGCAGGGCCCCAGGGCGGGTCCCCAGTTTTATCCGGTTTTGGCCCTTCCTACCTCTGGGGCGGGTCATAAATCATTCTGGGGAAAAACCTCCAAGTCTGCCCCCCCCATCCCCCCCCTTTTAACCCTTTTCTGCTGAGAAAAATTTGGGTACTTTTGGGCTGATCTACCCCAAAGCTTCCCCAACATTTGTTATCCAATCTGATATGACTCAAAAAGCGCAGAAAGATAAATTCGGACTCCCAAAAGGGGAAATTTTTTGCCTGTTCCGAACAGAGCGGGCCAACTCCCTTTCCCAAAAGTTACCTCATTGGCCCAAAGGGCTCGGGAATCGTCCCCCGGGCGTCCATACAATTTTTGCAATCACTACAGGCCAGAAAAGCTGGTAGAATATTTGCTCTTCAACAGAAACGGACGACTTAGAAAACGAAGGACCAAAAAATTCCCGGATTAGGGGGACTTCCTGAATCGGGGGGCCCCAAAGCGGAGATTTCCCCCTGTGCTCACCACCCATTTCAAGGGATCTCCTGGAGCAAACCTCCTAACCCCTATATTAAAATGGATAGAGCCCACCGGGCTTTTGCGTCCCCCCCTCCTCGGGTTTTCCAAAAGGGGCCCCCGGGACTTTTAATTTGTGGGATTCATTTTTTTAAAATTGAAAGGGGGACTTTAAGGGAGACGGCAACCCCAAGGCGACAGTCGATCAAATAAAAGGGGCGCCTCTTTTTAACGGCGGGCGGGATCTCTCCCCGGCAAAACCCCCTGGTTTCAAAGGGCAACCTAAAACCCGGGCTTCTGGCGATCCTCAAGGAAAGGGAACATTTTTTAAACCGCTGGGTTTTCCCCCTTTTCCGCTCGATGGTTCGAAAGGGGAAAAAAGTATTGGCGATTCGCAATTTCCGGGACGACACCCCAAATTTCCTTTCTACCGGAACAAAAATATCCAAATGTCAACCTGCCCCCCCCTGGCCCCCCTTTCAGTGGCCCCCCTTCTGGAGTGGTGGTCTAAAAATAGAAAGTTACCAAGGAGACCCCTAGGGCCTCTAAATCATACTGACTCCCCCCTCTTCTAAACCCTTGCCTGAACCCTATAAAATTTTTAAAATTTTCTTATTGCTTGATACCTTTTTTTGATGGGGTGAAATTTGGGAGTCCTGGTATTCCAAAGTTTTTTTCTTTTTTTTTTCCCCTTAAAATGGCAAAATCCCCGCCATGGGGGGGAGCCCGTTTTTTGACATTTTTTCCAATTTTTTTTTTTATGTAGGAAATTTGTTTTTCGAGACTTCCAAAATTCCTCACGTGTCTTGGTTGAGCGCTAAAAAACCGGGGGGGCTCTCCCCAATGCGGTGAAATATGCCCCCTTTTTAAAAATTCCCTTTTCCAGGGTTTTGGGAGGGGGTTTTCCCTGAAACCCCTGAAAATTTTTAGGGACATATTGATCTTTTTTCCCCCCTTTGGGAAATGATGGAACCCTTTTTTTCTTTTGCCCGGTTCCTCCCCTCCTCCTTAAAGCTCCCTTTTTTAAACTTCCAAAACTTGCCTATTTAAATCGAAATTTTTTAAAGGGAAAAAAAAAGGTTTTCCCGGGAAACCCCTAAAATTTTTAATTTTCGTTTTTAGGGGGGAAGGAATGTTTGGAGTTCATTTAATTACCTGGGTTCTTTTTTTAGGTTGCAGATAGAACTTTGAACATCAAAAACCCCGGGGGGAATTAGTCCCTGCCTGCCCAGCCCCCAAACCCGGGCTTTTGCCCCTCGGGTGGTGCTCGCCCAATTTTCCCCCTATACTCTTTAAAAAAAGGGCCCCCCTTGGAGAAATTCTGGTTTTTCCAAAGAATAATGCCCCTTTGCTGAAAATTTTTTTCCTGGGATAACGGTGGGTTTCCTAATAAAAATTTTTCTGAAAGTTTTTTTAAGAAATTTGGGGCCCCCGGGTTTTCTTTTTTTAATTCCCCCCATATATTTTTCTCTCATCTTTCCTTTCCCCCTCCTTCTTTCTAAATTTGTTTTCCCCAATTGCCACCTTTCCCTTTTTTTTATTTCCTTCTAATCTGTTTTCCCAAGGCCGGGGAGCCCAAAAATTGGAAATTTCGGATTTCTTATTTTCCCCCTTTTCTTTTTTTTTCTCCCCTTTAAATACCCCCCAGTATTTTTCAGTCCCGAAAGAGGCCTTTGTGGGGCCTGGGGACGTCACTTTCTCCCATTTCCTTTTTTATTTTCCTGTTTGGCGGGAAAACTTTTACCCTGCTTTGGGTTGTTCTAAAACCCCCTCCCTTTTTTTCCCTCTTCCTCTCCTTCCCCCTCTTCCCCCCCCCCCCCAAAACCGTTTTTTTTTTTTTTTTTCCTTTTTTTTTTTTCTTCCCCTCCCGGGGGGAGCGGGGGTACCCTTTTTTGAATGGCTTTACCTCACGGTAAAAAAAATCTCACCCCAATTTCAAGGGACTTAATAAACCCCCCCCGAAAAGAGGGGTCAGGTGTTGAACCCCTTTCACAAACCCAAAAAGGGTCAAATTGTTTTTTTTTCAAAAAACCCATTTTAAAGAAGGTTTATCTCCTATCCCCTTTGTAAAAAAACATTTCCCACATGGTTTCCCTTTTCCAATAACCGTGAGTCCAGAAACCAGGGGAGTGGCCTTGCCAAAAACATAGACAAATTAAACGCACCAGGTTTTTAGATTGCCAGGTTGACCCCTTTTGGGCCCGGTAAAGTTATCCTTTCATCATGAAACGAGGGCCATACGGGTTCCCCTCTTAATTTAAATTTTTTTGCCCCCAATCAGGGGGCATTGGTCCTTTTTTTTGGGGGATTTAAAAGGGTTTCTGGGCCCCCCTTTGGGGGAAGGGTCCCGTGGTGTTGGGGGGGGGCTTTAATTTTTACCCTCGACCCAACCCTTTATAACTCCACAGGCAAAAACAGCCCTTTCCCTACGCACATTAACAGATCAGGGAAAATTCTCAAAAATTTCCAGCTATGCATGCCTGGCGTGTACAGCCAAACCCAAGGGGATAGAGACTACCCCCTTTCCCCTTTTACCCCCCACATAAATTTCCCACAGTCGGGAAATTACTACCATTGGGGCCCCCCACAGCTCCCTTCCATGGTTGTCCCCCTCCAAACCCGGATGGCCCAAAAAAAAAACTGGGGAGATCATTCTCCCCCTCTACGTAAAAATTTTCCCGTTCCCTTTTTTTTCCCCCAAAATCGTGCTGGGCCGGGGACTCAATGAGTCCTTACTTCCTAGACACGTATTGGGCTTGGGCCTTAAAACCGCCATAGAACACTTCCAATCAATATTCTCATATACCTCCTCCCCGAGTGTACAATTGGGGAAACCCCTTAATGGGGGCTCAGAGGTACCCTGGGTCAAAACACCCCAGCGAATTAAAGAGAACGGGCCTCCAAACTCAAATCAAACCTGCAAAGGGTTAGAATTTTTGAGACTATCCAAAAGCAAGCTCTGTCCCCATGGGCCTGGCGATCTTTTTTGTAAACGAGATTAGGGGTTTAAAAAGCCCCCTGGAACACTCATTTTTGGCGTTTTCCCCCGCAAACTGGGCCGCAGCAGGGTTTTACAGTATGGGAACAAGACCGGGGCCCTAAGTTACACTGCACTTCGCCAAAAAGATTTTTAGGTCCCACAACCCCTGCATTTAAAACAGGGCCCCAAAAGGGCCCTTTGGGACACACACCCCCAGAAATTAAAAAAATGTTTTTCCATTTTCCCTTTTACTTTCCCAGCTTTAAAAATCTTCAAGTCCCCCCCCCCCCCCCCCCCGTCCCCCAAAGGGCTATCTAGACCCAAAAATCCCCCCTCGTCTGTCGGGAACTTTTCTTTTCCCCACCTTTGAAGGGTTTCCCCTTTTTTTTCGCAGGGAAATTTCTGGGGGTTTTTAAAAACCCTTTTCCGGGGGAAAGAGCCCCGGGCCGGAAGGATTCCAAAAGAAAAAATTCTTTAAGATCTTTCAGGGTCTTCTCTCCCCCACTTATTAGCTTTTTTTAACTCTATTTTTTTTTCGACTAATCCTTTCTTTGCCCCCAAACAAAATTACCCAAAGTCCGGTAATCCCTAAACCGGGGAAGGGCCCCTCCTCCTGTGGCACAATCGTCCAATTTCATTTAAATTTAATTTTGATCTAAAAATATATGCAAATTCCCACTAACAGGGTGAACCCACTATTACCTGACCTGAAACATCCAACCAGGGGGAGTTTTGTCCCCCGGGGGGGGAGGCCCGTGAAACCCCTGAAAAAAGCTGGGAAAATTTTGCACCACGCTCATTTTGCAACCCCCGGGTTTCCCCTTTTATGGCCTAACCCTAGAACGCCGAAAGGGGATTTGCAGAAAACTCTTGGTTTTTCAAAATTTCTGGCCTCTCTTTCCCGGGGCCTTTTGGGGGTTTGGGGGCCCTTTTTTGTTTCCCAAAGGCATGGCCCCCGTAAAAACCCTCCCTTCGGGCCCCAAATAAAAATTAATGGTTTTGTTATCCGCCCCTTTAACCATCCATAATGGGAAATCGGCAGTGGGTGCCCCTTTCTCCTCTATTGTAAAGTCTTTGTATTTGAACACTTAATGGGGCCCCCCCATTCTTTTCCCGTCCGACATCAGGGGAAATGACGATTGGGGGAGGGAGTACAAATGCCAGGGCCCTTTGCCGATGATCTCCTGGGCACAAAACGGAAAACCCCTTTTTAAACCCCGATTCCGGCGGGTGATGGGCCCCAGTTTGGGGCGATTTGGCCCCCTTGGGGCAAATTTCAAAGTTAAACCCCTTTTAAACCGAGTCCTTAGGTTTTAAATTTTTTCCCTTTGCCCGACACAGACTGCTCAAAAAATCTTCCCTTCCCCCTTTGCCCCGGGCCCCAGGGAGGCCTCGCCTACTTAGGTATCAAGATTTTCCCCGGGGCCCCCTCAAACCTTTAACCCCCAATTTGAAGGGGCACTTTTCGGAAAATTTTTTTTCGATCTGGAGGGCTGGAGCAGGAGGGAATTTTTTTTGGGTTTGGGAGAGTTAAAATTCTTAAGAAGACCCATATTTCCCCCCCCCCTTTTGCTTTATTTAATTTAGACCATCCCAGGGACACATCCCTAACCCCCTTCGGGAGAGGCCCAACCCCCTCTTTAAAAGGCCTTTATCTGGCCCTCCCGGTGCCCCCCCAGGCTTGCTTTTAATGCATTAAAAAACCCGACATAAAAGTATTTGGGGGGTCTGGCCCCCGGGCTGTAAAAAAATACTAAAATGGCACCGCATACTCTAGGATTTTTGACCTTGGGGTGCTTGGGAAGGGAGCAAATTGTGGGTTTTAACTGGGGGCGCAGGGGGCCCCCTGTCCTTGGCGGGCCCTTTCCCCCGGGGCCCGGACTTGTTCTTTAGGGAATTAAAAATCCTTCGTCTTTTAAATATAATCAAAACCCTCAATTCAATTGTGACTTAAAACTTTCTCATAACCCATTGACCGATTGGCCTTTTCTTTTCCAATTCCTTGGGAAAAAACCTTGGGGTTCCCTCCAGGCCTGGGATTTCCTCTCCTTTTTTGGGGGGGTTTCTAAATGTAACCCATTTTCATTAATAATTTTGTTCTTGGAAACCAACATGTCCCGTTCCGCCCCTCTCCCCCGGAGGGGGTCCGAAAAACCCGCCCCCTTTTTTTTAAAATGCTCATTCTTTAAATTTTTTTTACCTCTATAAAGGGCATTTGTGGATTTTTACAAACCCCTCTCGCCCTTTGGAAACGGGTTTAAATCTATTACGTACCCCCCCTAGACACGCTTTTCTCTATTATTTTACAAAGGGTTTTTCCGTTTTCCCCAACTACATCTCTCCCCCCTTACTTAAAGGGCTTTTGGGGAAAGGAAAATGGGTAAATCCTTCCGCTGACAATGGCACCGATGCTTTAAAAAACCCCTACCCACAGAGCAGTTTTTAGCTTTCCCAAAACACAAAAAAACAACTTTCAAAGTTTTTCTAGGTGGTATAGGGGCCCCCGTCCATTTTACCAAAGGGGTTTCCCCTCAGTGCCGGACCTTTTTGGCGTTGTGGGACGGCAAAAAGGGGCAAGGTACATGTCTTTGGGGGGATTGCCAACCCTACAGGGGTTTTGGGATACGGTTTAACCCCCCATTAAATAGGGAAAAAATTTTCGGGGCCCGATTTTTCCCAAACCCTGAGGCAGCCCCCTTTTTTTTATTTCTTATATTCCGAAGTCCACTTACAAAGGCTCATTTTTTGGCCATCTTTTTTCAGGCAGCCAAACTTTATTTTCCCCCGACATTGGAATCCTCTGACTCCCCCCGCCATAGCGGAGTGGTTTTTGGGGGTAAAATCCATTTGTCACATGGGGGAAAATCTTTTGGGGAAAACCCCGGGCAAAACAAACACCGGGGCAAAGGCTGAAAAAATGGACACCCTGGCATTCTTTTTTAATCCTCCCCGTTTCTTTGTACTTTTCTGATTTAAATACCTTAGTGGAATAGCTAAATTTAGAAAAATGGGGTTTTCCCCCCACTATTTGTATAATTTTCCCCCCCCCAATTTTTTTCCCCCCCTTCTTTCCCCCTTTTTTCTTTGTTTTTAAATTTTACCCCTCCCCCTTAAGTATTTTTTTGAGTCAGATTGAATTTACAGGGCCCCATTAGGGCCCCCTTTTTGTTTTTTTTGTTGTATTGTAACGAAACTGTTTTGCCTCTTATATTATGAGGTTTTTTCTGTTTATATCTTTCTTTGCCCATCATTTTTTTATCTTTTTGATTATTCTGCATAATTTTACTTTGTACTCTTTTTTCAGGGTTTGGGAAACCCTTCCAAGTCTTTTTTTTTCCTGTATGTCAGTATTTACTTTATTTAAATAAAGTGTTTGAATAATAAAATTTCTTGAACAAAAATTTCTTCACCAAAATTTGTTCAGGCCAACCCGAATTATATTGCTTAAATTCAGGTGGAATTTGACGTTGACCCAAATACAAAGCCAACACTACTCACATTTCGCCTTATGTATGGAAAGTGTCTAGCATTGCCTAAAACCATTCAAAGGTATATGAACCCAAACAAAGTATAGCAACCAAACAGACCTAGCAAACCCAACAGAGCTATAGGGAAACCAATCAAATCATAGACCAAACGAGCCCATAGCAACCCAAACAGTCCAAAAGAACCAAAATTTGAGCTCATAGCAACCCTCAAAACCCATTGGGAAACCCAAACAGAGCCTATAGAACCAATCAAGCCCATAGAAACCAATCAGAGTTAAGATTTAATTATGTAGTTCTCTGGAAAAATAAAAGCTGAGCTCTGATTGGTTGCTATGAGCACTGATTGGTTGCTGTGACCTCTGATTGGTTGCTATGGGCTCTGAGTGGTTGCTATGGGCTCTGATTGTTCGGTATGATCTCGATTGGTTCCTATGAGCTCTGATTGGTTGCTATGAGCTCTGATTGGTTGCTATGTGCTCTGATTGGTTGCTATGAGCTCTGATTGGTTACTATAGGCTCTGATTAGTTGCTATGAGCTCTGATTGGTTGCTATGGGCTCTGATTGGTTGCTATAGGATATGATTGGTTGCTATGGGCTCTGACTGTATGCTATGAGCTCTGACTGGTTGCTATGGGCTCTGATTGGTTGCTATGGGCTCTGATTGGTTGCTATGAGCTCTGATTGGTTGATTGGTTGCTATGGGCTCTGATTAGTTGCTATGAGCTCTGATTAGTTGCTATAGGATCTGATTGGTTGCTTACTGCCAGACAGTTTTCATACATAAGGCCCATTGTTTTTGGGACGAGAGGCATTTAGAGGGACTTGTGGTCAATGGACTATGTACTTGCTAATACAAATATTAATTTGATGACGTCTTGTTTCTCAGGGCTACAAGATGGACGACCTGTTGACCTCCTACATCAGCCAGATGCTGACATCAATGAGCAAACAACGAGGAGCTAAAGGCAGCAAGTGAACTGAGAGGGAACGTTGGCATCTTGCCGTAGACTTAATTCGCTGCCTGAGGTCTGTGGGGAATCCATGTAGCTGGGGTAAGACGTTCTCCCCCGAAGTCTGGAACATGAGCAAGGTTGAATCCCAAATCTCATCTGATTCAGAGACTGAAGGTTCAAACCCATCATCCAGCGATGATGAATACCTGTGAGAGTGGACAAGTGACGTTCACAGCACCGAGTCACAAGGGGGGCGCCATATTTGAATGGACCCTTTCGTCTTGAGCAGGAGAAGACTTCCCATGGTGACAGAGGCCCAGGTCGTGTATCTGATGTCAATTTTCTGTGTTTAGAATCTGGTTGGAGCCACCGAACAGAGTCATCGACACCACCGCGAGGGGCGACAGATGAGGCCAGAAAAACAGCGGACCTTTCATATCAAATCTACGAAACAGATTATAATATATTCGCAGTCCCAGAGTCTTATAGAAACCAGCTAGTATTTAAGAGAAAATTTTACTGCTTTATTTATTTAACTTAAAATGATGATGATGTCACAATTTGTTTTGAAATTTTGAATTTGAAGAAAAAAATATATATAAAAAAATTCTAAAGTATGAATTGTGTGTTTGTCATGCTGGTGGCAGCAGGAGCCTAGGACAGCTTAATCCTGTGAGCAGAGGCGTAACTTAAAGGGGATGTTTCGCTTTATCAGTACAGCTGTTTTCTTGAAGCTTGATTCTCTCAGTTCCTGAAATCCAGGGGCGTTTCTTCCCCTCCCAACTGGGTGTTTCTTAACTGAAGGGGGATGACATCATCCCCCCCTTCACTGTTTATGCTCGCTCCCGAGTCAGTGTGTGTCCCCCCTCTCTGAGTCCACATGTCACTGTCCTCTCCCTATGCAGTCTTATTTTGTAAGAGCTGTTTACATACCACAGGCCTGCATTCAGTCTAGGCAGTCTTCTATGAACTCCGAGCATTGATCTCTTCTCCTCTCACAGCTGGAGGTTTGTTACAGTTCAATCCAGTCTTCTATGAACTCATCCAGAGCACAGATCCGCCTCCCTTCTATGTTTACACAAGGCACCGAGGCACAATTCTGCTGTTTTCGGATTGTAGAAGCAGTTGCAGTGTCACTGAAGAGCAACTAGCTGTTTAGAGTGAAATTGTTGCCAGCCCCTTACACGCAGGAGCATTAGGCACCGAGGCACAATTTTGCTGTTTTCTGATTGTAGAAGCAGCTGCAGTGTCATTGTGCAGCTGCTGGCTGTGCAGAGTGAAATGTTGCTGGCCCCTTATTCTGAGTGAGAGAGGCAGGAATGTGAATACCACCGGGGGCCAGACAGAATGTACATTAGTAGAGCCGGCAGCCAATGAAATGAAAGGAGGTGGAATCCGAACGGCACTGAGGAACAGTGTTTACAGAAAACGAAGATAAGGGAGATTGTGATAACAAGACCGCTTTGCAAATGACATCCAAATGAAAAAGTTGCTTGTTTTCACTGTCCTCTTATTCTGAAGACCATTTAATGAAATGATACAACACCTGCAAATGGTGAAATGGGGCCCCCAGTTACCATGTTCCATTGACAATGATGTAGCAGAAGAGCTTTTGGGGCCCCTAAGGCTGCAGGGCCCAGAAGCGACTGTTACCTCTGCACCCCCTATAGCTATGCTCCTGCCTGTGAGATATGAAGTCACCATCAAAGAACATTGACAAAAAACTGCCAAAATGTAAGTAACACATAAATAACATTACAAATAACAAAAATCATAATCAACGATGGTAAAAATCTCCCATGAAAAACACTCAAAAAGGAGGCGACACCTGCACAGCAAAGTGATAGATGCAATGAACAGGCGAGTAGTAAGCAAAATAGCAAAGCAATTACAGCTCCATATAACCAACGTGGCCACAGAACATGACCATTACACAAGCAGGAGCCCGAGCTCCAGAGTGTAGCCCCCGATGGACCCTATTGATGACAATGGGTCTGTCCAGTTTCTACCGTGGTGTCCGTTGCTATTTTTTTCCATCTTTGGAATATATGAACCAGGCCTTGCATCCAGATCCTGAAAATGTTGCAGCTGCTCATCCCCTGCACTGAAACAGAATGAAGGTAGAACTATATCCTGAACATGCGAGACAACCAGGATCCAATCTCAAGACTCAATCCTCATAGATTGTGAGAAAAGGTTTGTGTTTAGGTAAGGCTTGCTGACTCTAGGAGCAGAAGTGATGGCTACTGGGAAAATATTTTAAAGTCAAGGCTCAAGGAGCTAATAGGCAAGACGTTTACCCCTTACCGACCGCCCGACAACGTTTGACAGTGGGCAGTGAAGGTGGTTTGTTTGCAGCTGCGACAAAAGACATTGCTGCAGAAAGAGGGGTTTTGAGGCTCCCAGTGACTGTAAGGCCATGTTCACACAGCGTTTTTGGACGAGGTTTTCGGAGCGTTTCCTCGTCCAAACCACATCAAAACCTCGCCTGAAACACGCTTCTTCAGACGAGGTTTTTGACGAGGCTTTGATCAGGTTTTGGATCAGGTTTTCGACGAGGTTTTCACCCATACAAATGAATAGCCAGGACAAAAACCGTGGCAAAAACTGCGCTAAAAACCGCAATGAAAACTGCGCCTTCAACGCGCTTCTTCAGACGAGGTTTTTGACGAGGCTTTAATCAGGTTTTGGATCAGGTTTTCGACGAGGTTTTCACCCATACAAATGAATAGCCAGGACAAAAACCGCGCTAAAAACCGCAACGAAAACCGCGCCTAAGCCGCGCCTTCAACGCGCTTCAAGAATTGACATGACCCTTCTTTTTCATTGCTTCCAAAGAAGCGTGTAAAAAAACCGCGTCGTGTGTGAACTACAACGAGGTTTTACATAGGAATCAATTAAATGTACTGGGGCCGTTTTGGAAGCGTTTTGGACAAAGTTTTGGGCGAGAAACGCTCCGAAAACCTCGTCTAAAACCTGGTCCAGAAACGCCGTGTGAACATGCCCTAAGGCTATGTTCACACGGCTTAAACTGGGGCGCATTTCGCCGCGTATTTCACGGCGTACTGCGCTCAAATACGAGCGAAATGCGCCCCAATCACTACGGTAATCCATAGCTCTCATAGAGAACTATGGATTATGCCTCCTCTCCCCGGGCGTACAATACGATCATATTGTACGCCTGGGGACATAAGTGACACGTCATTTATTCACGGGACTTAGGCGCCGCGAGTAATGGCCGTCTATGGGCCCGGCAGGCTGCCAGCCCCCCCCGCCCCACAGGAGTACGCGCCGATCGACACGAGCTCCCGAAGTCCCGGCGTAATTGCGGGGCGTACTGTACGCCCCGCAATTATGCCGTGTGAACTTAGCCAAACAGTTCTGTACCTTGGGCACTCTCTGTTAATGTTGGGGACCGGAGGAAGGCTCCAATTCCTGGTGTTTAACCCTTTGAGTCAGTGACCACGGCATCATCAAAGAGGAGTTCCCTGCACCATCGGGTCACCGGGATTCCCAGTGACCTGATGGAGCCTGGGGAATGTCTGTACATTCAGCCCTGGGACCCTAGACTAGCCCCGGAGATGTCTGTATAATAAGCAGTGTCGGACTGGAGTGCCTAGGGCCCATAGGTGGATTGAGAGAAAAAAATAACTTAAAGGGGTTGTCTCACTACATTGATTCATCTTACCTCAGTCCTGTTTTCCTGGTTACACTTTGAATTCAGGGGCGTGTTTACTGGCTTCTACTAGGCTGTAGTAGAAGCCAGGTCTGTAGCTATAGCAACCAGTGCTGGCAGCCTATCAGGAGAGATAGAACAGGTCTGTAGCTATAGCGACCTGAGGAGCTGATGCAGCCCATACAAGAGGGGATATCTAGGAATAGGTAGGACACTGTTAATGGACATATATTGCAAAGTGACTTGTTTTTGCAAGATCTTTAACATAAAAAGCAGCAATCCTTGTAGTGAGACAACCCCTTTAACTCAGCAATTTCTTTTCTTAAAGAGAAAAGATCTATTTGGGGTTTCTCTTATTTGCTCACAACAAACTGGAAAAACCTCTTGAGACAGCGACCACTCTCCCGGATCTAGAAACGGACGGAGGGACGGCTTAGGCAGTCGGCCTTCTGCTTCAGGTTTCCTTTTACCTGTCCTGCTGTTAACCCCTCGAGCACCTGGGGCTAAAAAGCCCTTGATCTTGCAACAATTTTTTTAAAATTTTTGCCCCCTTTTTTCTACGACGCAGTTAAATAAAGTCTTGTTTGACAAGTTGTATTCTCTGGGGGTGTTGTTTGAGTTTGCATGTAAAGTAACTGTATAACTTTTTTTATCTTACTTTTTGGAGTGTGAACATAAAAGAAGCAGTTTTTTACTTATTTTTTACACCATTCACATTTCACACCAAATAGGTTATTACAGTCATGTAAATACCTTGTATGTATGGGTGTTTGGGTTTTTTTGTGTAAATGTATGCACAATAGTATTCTCATTAAATATTTTTTATTATTTATTTATTTTTTCCACACTTTTTAATGTCACTTTTTTTTAATGCCATTAATGGATAACTATTGTACTTTTTTTACTCTTAATAATGTATAAGCAGATTCCTGTATACCCCTGTATGCTAATACATTACATTCTGTGTCAGTATGACACAGGCTGCTATTAGGGTTTTAACACACAGCCCGGGCCCTGACAGCGTTTTTACAAATACGGGGACAGAAACGGGAGCTACCTAGGTGTTTGGGCTGACTGTAAAAAACCGGGCCCATCCACAAACTGGGGCCCCCCAGTTTTGGGGAAAAACGATTTTCCCATCATGCATTTAAATAATTTTAAAATATCAGGTGGAAATTGATGGAGTTGTATTTCCCCAAACCCAGCGGGGGGGGCCGCAGTTTGAGGAGGGCCTTTGGTATAAAACATTCCCAGGCTCCATCGGGCACGGGGGAATTTCCTGGTGACCTGATGGGGCAGGAAAATCCCCTTTGATCATGATGTGGTTTTTTGTCTTGTACCCCGGTGATGACGAATAAACACCCCTGCCGTTGTACATTATCTGAATGTATGACATTACATATGTATGTATGACATATACATGATGGCCCGTGTGTAGAAGAACTTCCCAAATTGTGTAGAGCTCTTTGAAGTTTGATGACAGGTGTTTACATTTCGGTCGCCATCTTTCCTGAAAAAGTTGCCTACTTGCTCCCAATCGTACTGATGGCGCCCTGTATTCATTTAAAAGTACCTGATTTTAGAACCAATGAACTCCCTGGTTGAGGTTTTTTGTCAGGAGCCACCACTTCGGGGATTTCCTGGCATTCTGGATTAGCACTATCCACTTTTATAGAGAGGTATTTTTTTTTTCCCAAACCCGGAGAGGGGCGGGGTTTGGGGAAAACCCGTTGATATTCAGCCCTTTTCTGGGAAAACAAGATGTTAGGTGACCCAAAAAGAGGGCAATTTCGGGGGGATAAGAGGGGGGCTTTCCCTTTTAGGAATTTGGCAAGTCGGGTTTTGAAGCAAATCCTTCTTGACTTTTGGAAGACAAAAAGGGCTTCTGTGGTTTTTCCCAAGAACAATTTTTCTTGGTTTGCAGGGAAAGGGCCTTTATTTTCCCCTTTAAATTTTTTGATCCCCCCCAAGGGAACTGGAGAAGATGAATAGTAATCTGAAGATGAGTATAAAACTGAAATCCTGTCTTTGCGGGCCCGCAAAAAGTCCCCCCAAATATGGATGACGATAATTGACTTTTTTCCCTTAAAAAAGAGACTCTTTGGACATTTATTTTTTAGAAAATTTCGTGGGGGGGGATGAAATTTCTGAACGGGGAAAATACCAAAATGGAAATTAAGTCCCTTTTTAACCCAGGGGGAAAAACGAACCTTAGATATTTTGGGGAGGATTGATAGGGTTTTTTTATATTGGGTAATTGGCATCTTTGAACCGAGGGGTATAGGGGGAAACCCTTTGATTTTTTGGGGATGAAATGAAGGGTTTGAATTGATAAAGGCATCTTTGAAAAAGGGTCTATTTTTTGCCAAAACACTGCCCATTTGGAAAATTTGCGGGATGTGAATTTACAGCCTCCATTTTGAACCCCCTGTAGGTGGGGCCCCCCCTGGTTTTTTTTGAGGGGGGTTTTAGGTTTTAAAGGGCCAAAAATTTTGGCACTCCATCGACATAAAGGGTAGCAAAACTTTTTTGTGAAGTATTAAAATCCACAAAAAAACAGGTGCGCGATTTCTAACACGTTTCAGGCCGGCTAGCGGTCTTTGGTCATAGGTTTATTTGGGGGCCAAAAACTTTCCCTTTGGGGTTTTTTCACTAGGGTTTTAGGGGGCAGTGGGTGACCCTTAAATTAATTGGACCGAGTAACTTCACTTCATGGGGCTGGCCCAATTTTTATTGCTATTCCGTGTAGGGAAAAGCCCTTTTGTATGTTTAAAAAACCCAAAATTTTGGTTAGCCAATTTCCCTTTTTTAAATATTAAACTATAGGTGCACACTGTTGTGGCAGCCAAAAACTATGCCCAAAAAAAATTTTCAAAATCAGGCCCCGCACTCTTTAGACACTAAAAAAAAACCCCGGGCAAAAAGGACATAAGAATTTTTTGGGGGAAAAAATTTATGTTAAATATGAAATATTTTGAAAAAAAATTGAGGTTTTTTTTTGTGGGAAAATTTTTGATCCCAAAACTTTTAAATGCCCCAACCCCCCCCCCCACCTCGGCAAGGTGACCCCAAATTTTTGGGGGGAACCTCCCCTACCTGCTACCTCCCACTTAGGGGGTTTGAAGGGCTCCCAAATGCAAACCTGATATGATTAAAAAGGCCCGGTAGGCGGGCGGGGTGCACCAAAAACCCAAAACTGGGGAATACCAACCCCCCCCCAAACAGTCCAAAAAAATAAAAACTGGGGTCACCTTGCCGCGGTAGGTGGGCTTTTTCAGTTTTTGATCAAAAATGTACACTAAGAACCTCAAAATTGTTTCCATATATTTTTATTTGTCCCCCAGAAAGCTTTACCAAAAAAAATTTTTAAGTCCTCTTTGAAACCTTTTTTTAGTGCCCCCCCCGGTTGGGTGTGAATTTGTTTTGTTTCATTTGTATGTTCACAAAAGCGGATTGTGGTGGGTATCTGGTGCTAAAATACGCTTCAAACAATGTTCTGAACACCTCTCATTTCTTCTAATGTAGAATACGTGGGTCATACACATGACGCGTATTTTACAAGCATTTTTGGGGCAAAGTTTTTTTGGTCGTTTCCTCATGCAAAATTTTAGTCAAATTTTTTAAGACCCTTTTTCACAGGAAACAATGGGGGAAAGTGTTTTTGGACGGAAAAGGCTTTCCCCCAAAAGCTCCACGGGTTTTCCCCAAATACACTTAAAAGGGGTTTGCCCCAATCCCCATTTCATAAACCCCCTGCTTCCAGCTCTGTGTGCCCCAAAAGGGGGGGTGTGTTATTTGATTTTAATTGCAATAATGTGGGCTCAGCGGGGGGCATCACCAGGCCTTTTCCCCTCTTAGTCAAAGAAAGGTCTGTTTTGTAAAGGCTTGAGTCGCTACAATGTAGCTCAATGTAAGATTTTTTCCTCCAGCACAAGGGTCCCAAGGGGGCTAATCCCCGCAGGGGAAACCCAAAACCCGTGGGTTTTTTCCCCTTTATCAATGCACAGACCTGTTAAGGTTTCTTTTTTATTTAATTTACACTGGTCGCTGAAGACAATTTAACCTAAGGTTGGTATTACTAGGAGGACGGGAGTAGAATGACAGCACCTGGGGTTGAACATTCTTCAGCAGTGATGTGTGATTACTAAGGAAATACAGAGGGAAGATAAATGACAGCACCGGGTTGAACATTCGTTCAGCAGTGAGTGGTGTGATACTAAGGAGTACAAGGGATGGGAGTAAATGCAGCACCTGGGGTTGAAACTTCGTTCAGCAGTGAAGGGTGTGATTTACTAGGAGTACAAAGGATGGAAGTAAATGCAGCACCTGGGGTTGAACATTCGTTCAGCAGTGATGTGTGATTACTAAGGAGTACAAAGGATGGGAGTAGAATGGCAGCACCTGGGGTTGAACACTCGCTCAGCAGTATGTGTGATTACTATACAGGGAAGAGACTGAGTAGTTGCCTGACAGGAGAGGTGATGTCCGAGCACGTCTGGTCAGGACTGAGGAGCTCTCTGCCCTGGTCGTATCCCCTGGAGATGAGCTGTACACTATGGATCACTAAAGGAGCATCTAAAAAAAAAACGGTTCAGAATTTTTAACAATGATGAAGGGTGACAGTGTTTATTATTTGCAAGCCCACGTCCATTTTACTTCATGGCAAAACCCCTTTAAAAAAAACGCCTCTAATCAGGTGTTTTCTGAAGCAGATTTGGAAGCGTAAATTTCTACTTCATAATACACCGTGTGAACTTACCCTTAAATTTTGCACAACTGCTGGATCCTTGTCTTCCTGCAAATAACAATGGAAAGAAGGACCATACCTTGTAATGTGAACATAGAGAAATGGGACCTGCTAGCAGGTTACTCCCTGGACCTCAGGGGCTGCCACCAGATCACAGCTTGGGGTAGTGGGAGCACTTGAACAAGATCGGTGCCAAAGTATAATAGAATCTTGCCGCCATGGAGTAGGTCATGATGTTACACAGCTCTTGTAGAAATCCCGTGGTTCCCAGACCCGAAATACTTCAAGGCGGAGTGTACGGTGTTGGCACACAACCTATGTAACCCACATACATACCCGAGTTACAAGCGCCACCTGGAGTCAGAAGGGACACATCCTAACGCCGACCTGCTTTCTATATACCTCCCCAAGATATAACGCACCTGCCCCAACGTAGGGCGGAACCCCACTGGGAAAGACTGCGCCCACAGTGACCCAGCAGCAGCCAAAAGAGTAGGAAGGGAGAATCTGCCCCATGTGTCCGATCCTGGTTGCTGAAACGGTGGGAAATATCTTTAGCCAGGAGCCCCAGCAGAGCTCGTAACAGGACAGGAAGAAGATTGGAGGTGGAGTAATGGGTGGAGGCCCTTTAACCTCTTAACAATCACCTACTGTCTTTCGATGGCGGGCGCTGCATGTTCTCTGGCGGCAGATGGGGTTTGCGGCTCCCAAAGCCGCAACTGCGTTAGGAACAGAGCTGTAGTTAACCCATTCCTAGAGCAGGTTCTGTGAACAGCAGGGACCGGAGGAAGCCTCCAATCCCCAGCATTAAACCCTTTGATTGCCTCAGTCCATGACCACAACATGATCAAAGGGGATTCCCTGCTCCATCGGGGTCACCGGGACTCCCAGTGCCCAATGGAGCCCTGGGAATATCTATACAGCCAGCCCTGGGGACCTGGGTTAGCCCCAGAGCTATCTGCATAGTGAGCCTGCTGTCAGGGCACACTGTGTGTTACCATAACAGCAGCCTGCATCATACTAACACAGAGTGTAATGTATTAGTATACAGAAGTGTACAGGAGTAGGCTAATACATTGCTAAGTGCACAATAGTTATCCCATAATGGAATAAAAATAATCAAAAAAGGTAAAAAATCATAAAAAAGTGTGGAAAAATTAACATTTAAATTAGAAATTCATGCATACACTACACACAAAAAAATACATCCACATATTAGATATCCACAATACCGTAAAATTAATCTAACCGGTTATTTAGTGAATGCGAATGGTGTTGAAAATCAATTTTAAAAAAGGCAAAAACTTTTTTTTTATGTTCACCCTGCAAAAAGCAAAATGTAAAAAAAAATAAATTACTCAGTGATTTATATGTAAACTCAAACTACGGCCACAAAAAATACAACTTTTCCTGCGTCAAACAAGTCCTCATACAACGGCGTCATTGAAAAAATAAAAAAGTTATGACCACTGAAACACAGGCAAGTAAAAACTAAAAAAATGTAGCTGCTCATTAAAGGGGTTGTCTCACTACAAAGATTGGCTTTCAACATGTAGGGAACAGTAAATGAGGACGGTTTCCAAATACATTGCTTTATTTTTCTTTCTTGAGGAGATAAAAGTGATCTTATCAGCTCTCAGTGCACTCAGGTTTCTCTAGGTTACCTGCTCTGCCCTGCTCTCTCTGCTGTTTGTCTTATCTGATAACAGGGATGGTACCATCACACAGGTCGGCACACAGACCTGCCGGCAGCTGGAGAGCTTTAGTGTTAACTGATCTAACAAACAAAGGAGACTAACTACTTTTGTTTACTTTAGCTCTGAAGCTTCTCTGGGCTTTAGATAAACAGCTCCTGCTCTCATGTCAGAGTAATTACCAGACCTGTGAATATGAAGCTGATCTGCTAATCACCCACAGTCTGACCAGGAAGAGACAGGTTGCATGAATGAAAGCTGCTTTTGACTGTGAAACAGCGTGATGAGACAACCCTTTTAAGGTGTGTTCTTCCTGTCCCATCATAGGACGGCAATCTCAGGTGTGCTGTCATAGAAATATCTTTTTTGAGGTTGGGCGCTGGGGGTTTTATAGGAGCTTACGATTGCCCAGGTCATGAGGTTGGGTGCTGGAGGTCCTGTAGAATCTTACAATTACCAGGTCAAGAGGTTCGGTTCTGGGGGATCCTATAGGAGCTTTCGATTGCCCAGGTCATGAGGTTGGGCTCTGGAGGTTCTGTAGAAGCTTACAATTACCCAGGTCATGAGGTTCAGTGCTGGGGGGGTCCTATATGAGCTTTCGATTGCCCAGGTCATGAGGTTGGGTGCTGGAGGTCCTGTAGAAGCTTACAATTACCCAGGTCATGAGGTTCAGTGCTGGGGGGTCTATAGGAGCTTTTGATTGCCCAGGTCATGAGGTTGGGCTCTGGAGGTTCTGTAGAAGCTTACAATTACCCAGGTCATGAGGTTCAGTGCTGGGGGGTCCTATATGAGCTTTCTATTGCCCAGTCATGAGGTGGTGCTGGGGGGTTCTATGGGACTTTTCGATTGCCCGGGTCATGAGTTGGGTGCTGGAGGTCCTGTAGAAAGCTTACAATTACCCAGGCCCATGAGGTTCAGTGCTGGGGGGTCTATAGGAGCTTTCGATTGCCCAGGTCATGAGGTTGGGTGCTGGAGGTCCTGTAGAAGCTTACAATTACCCAGGTCATGAGCTTTCGATTGCCCAGGTCATGAGGTTGGGTGCTGGGGGTCCTGTAGAGGCTTACAATTACACCGGTCATGAGGTTCAGTGCTGGGGGGTCTATAGGAGCTTTCGATTGCCCAGGTCATGAGGTTGGGTGCTGGAGGTCCTGTAGAAGCTTACAATTACACAGGTAATGAGGTTCAGTGCTGGGGGGGGGTCCTATAGGAGCTTTTGATTGCCCAGGTCATGAGGTTGGGTGCTGGAGGTCCTATAGGAGATTGCGATTGCTCTGGTCAGCATAACCATATAATATCTATATACTGATGTAAGTGACAGCACAATCCATCGGAAAAAATTTTCTAAAAAAATTCCTTTTATTTTTTAGTTTTTTTATTAAAGCAGCAAACAGGTCTGATATCAGAGGCTGGATCGTCCCGTTGTCACATCAGATCAGACCTTACAGGAAAAAAACATTATTGCTCTAAGCAGCGGCTTCATCAGTTCAAACCTGACAATAAACATCAAACATAATTCATTTTCTAAAAAAAATAATTATTTATAAAAAAAAAATTCTAGATGTGCCTGTCACTTTAAATCCCCTTGCAATTAGACAAATGCCACAAGAACCGTACAAAATACAAGTCTCCTTTCCACATAAAAATAAGATATTAAACCTGGAGTCCCCGTCCAGTACCGGACTCGCTTATCTCTCCGTTCTTCACCCAGTTGTGCGGAGCTGTAGGTCCCAGCGTGTGGAGACAGGCGGTCTTGGTCGGGGTAACACTCCAATGGAATTGGACAATAATTGGGTGCTGTAGATACATTTACGTACAAGAGCAGAAGTTCCGCTATGGGCCTAGTTTTTGGAAAACGGAAAAATTTTTGGGCCTTTTAAAAAGTATATTTTAAGTTTTAAAAAAAAGATTTTTATTAAACTTAAAACCGGCGCCCCCAAACCCCATGGGTTTCCCACCCCGGGCCACTATAGTTTTGGGATTGGCTATGGGCAACTGAGGCTGCTTAAGCATTTGACCGAGTCCCAAAAGTTTCATTTGCAAAAATGGAGTCGTATTGCTCCAATAGGATCCTATTCGATTCAACACAGGTTTTAACCTTAAGTTTTGGGGGTTTAAAGGTTTTTTAGTGTTTTTTAGGGTGAACCCTAATGACCCTGACACAAAAAGCTCCCCCTTGCAGTATTTCTTTTTATTCAACCTCCAAAACCTTGTCCCTTCCCTTTTTCCATCACTTTTGGCCTGTGGTGAAGTTTAAATGAAAGTGGGCGTTTGAAACCCAAAGGTTTGGCCCAAACTTTGGGTTTGTGTCCTGTAGGTTTTAAACCCCTAAAAAACCCTAAAAAACCCCCAAAAATTTGGGGCCCCCCGATATTTTGGCAATTTTACCAAAAATTAATTAGTGCCCCAACTAAAGTTCTCAGGTTTTGGTTTTTATTCTTTACATGAAACCGAAAACCCCAGAACTAAAAAGGAGGCCTTTATTGGGGGAGGGAGAAAAAGAAAAGGGAAAAGGTGAGCCCTCCGGGATATGCCATATGGGGAATCCCCAAAATTTTTTTGGGCAGAGGGGGAGGGAGGGTTCCCAAGGGGGGGATTAAATTGTCAGTAAGTGAAACATCCTGTTTTGGTACATGTCCAGGGGCCCCCAAAGGGTTTTATTGTTTTCACTCCCAAAGGGGACTTAAGGTTCCTAGGACCTTCCCGGGGGAAACCCGTTGGATCAGGTCCTTTATTACAGCATATTTTCCTTTTTTCAAAACACCCACCCCAAAACTTTCCTGAAATTTTTGGGGTGCGTGCCCCATCCTATAGTCTTGATTTCATGAGACATAGAGGGTTGGGCGTTGGGGGTCCTATAGGAGCTTAGGATTGCCCAGGTCATGAGGTTGGGAGCTGGAGGACCTATAGGAGCTTACAATTGCCCAGGTCATGAGGATGGGAGCTGGGGGCCTTTTGAAACTTAGGGTTGTCCAGGGAGAGGTTGGGCACTGGAGGTCCTATAAGAACTTAGGATTGACCAGGTCATGAGGTTGAGATGAAGGCCTAACCACCTTGGTGGCCGGTCATGAGGTTTGGGAAAGGGGTCCTTTCCTTAGTATTGCCCAGGTCATGAGGTTGGGCGCTGGGGGTCCTATAGCAGCTTAGGATTGCCCAGGTCATGAGTTTGGACACTGGGGGTCCTATAGGAGCTTAGGATTGCCTAGGTCATGAGGTTGGGCACTGGGGGTCCTATAGGAGCTTTGGATTGCCCAGGTCATGAGGTTGGGCATGGGGGGTCCTATAGGAGCTTAAGCTTGCCCAGGTCATGAGGTTGGGCGCTGGAGGTCCTATAGCAGTTTAGGATTGCCCAGGTATGGGTTTGGGGGCCCGGGGTCTTAGCGCTTTGGATTGCCCCGGTATGAGATTGGGATGGGGTTTTGTAGAAGCTTAAATTACCAGTCATGTGTTTGGGCCGGGGGTCCTAAAAGAGCTTAGGGTTGCCCGGGCATGAGGTTGGGCGCTGGGGGCCTTAGGAGGTAAAATTTCTCACTCTGAGGTTGGGCGCTTGAGATACTGAAGGAGCTTGCGATTGCCCAGGTCATGAAGTTGGGCACTGGGGGGGCCCTTTGGAGTTAGGATTGCCTGGTATAAGGTTGGGCATGGGGCCGTAGGAGCTTTTATTGCCAGGTATGATTGGCATGGGGGTCTGTCGGAGCTTTCGATTGCCCAGGTCATGAGGTTGGGCACCGGGGGTCCTATAGGAGCTTTGGATTGCCCAGGTCATGAGGATGGGTGCCGGAGGTCCTGTAGAAGCTTATAATTACGCAGGTCATGAGGTTGGGCGCTGGAGGTCCTATAGGAGTTTACGATTGCCCAGGTCATGAGGTCAGGTCCACTACCTCGGTTCTATCATGATTTTGTGTCACCATCTGAATCTTGAAAGTCCAAGAGAACATGATAAGATCAATATAGATTCTAAGGAAAACAGTTCGGTCTCATGTTGTACATTGTCCTTATAGGGCTCTGGTTTTTTTTTGATTTTGAAGGTTGAATGGAAAACCAAATGCCAACACTATGACAAAAAAGAACCAAAGAAAAAGCGCTACTGTAGAGAGGGGTGGAGGGAGGGAACGGCTCGTGGGACCTAATGGTCTGACACTAAGGGGAATAATGTGAACCCACTTTGGGCAGCATGATGAGTCCAACACTGCAGGGACTATTACAAAAGGGTTTGTGGGAAACCATTATGGGTACTGTTAGTAATGTCTGGGAGTGCTTTGAAGGTGGCACCAAAGTATTGAAGGGCCCCAGCACTATTCCCATGACTCTATCTTATCTCCAACTTGAGGGGATGGGGTACAAGTCAATTCAAGAATATCTCTAGCTCTTGCTCAGGCTGGTAACATAAAGGAATTAGTAGACCTGGGCATGACCAGTCAGAACGGGTCATGGACGGTGCTGGGCATTCTCTCTTCATGCTATCTCTCCAGATCCCATATTGTCCACGTTTGGCCGTGCACTCGGGGTGGTCGGGAGACTCCTGCCGTAGCTGTCTTCAGATATTGACATGTCCATCTCTGGAGAAAGAAAAGGTCATTAGTGCTGAGATCTTCTACTTAGATCAATTTAGTACGACAACCACAAAAGATTGGTAGTCACAGCCCCGCCCCCTGCACTGGCGTCACTCAATAGGAAGGTTAGAGTCAATGATAGCAGCCAGTGTTTGCTTTTCTACAACACTCACCGAGCTGTAATGCTTGGGGGGACTAATAACTTCACAAAATATTATTAAAGTGAGGAGACCAGGGAGATGTGCCCCTACCACAGGTAACAGAGGGGGGGGTTTCCCGGGGAAAATGTACCCTAAAGGGAGGTAACCGAAGGGGGAAAATCCTGGGAAAATGCACCAAAACCCGGAAAAGGGAAAAGAAGGGCCAGTTCCCCGGGGGAAAAATGCACCTAAAGGAGGTGAATGAAGAGGCCAGAAAAATGGGGGTTTTTGCACTCCAAGGCGGGGAACTGGGGGGGGCCCGATCCTGGGAGATTGCACCTACCGGAGGTAACCGAGGGGGGGTCTGGGAGATTTCCCTTAAAGGAGGGAACCGAAAGGGGACAGATCCGGGAAAAAGTGCACCCACCAAAAGGTTTAAAGGAGGGGGGGATCCCGGGAGATTGGGACCCACAAAGGGTAACCAAAAGGGGGGAGATCCTGGGAGATGTGGCCTACCCAAGGTAAAAAAGGGGGCGAAAACCTGGGAAAATGTTCACTAATGGGAAAGGGAACCGAGGGGACCCGATCCTGGGGGGAAATGTGCACCTACCGGAGGTAACAGAGGGGGGGAGTTTTGGGGGGGTGGGGCACCACCAAAAGGTAAAAAAGGGGGGCGAAACCTGGGAGATGTACGCCCACCGGAGGTAAAACCGGGGGTGAAGATCCCGGGAAAAGTGCAACCCCACGGAGGTAAAAAAGAGGGGGAAAACCTTTGGGGGTGGGGACCTACCCAGGGGGAACAGGGGAGGGAGATCCTGGGGGTGTGCACCCCGGTAGGAAAACCCGGGGGGGGCAGATCTGGGAAAATGTTTCACTAGGGGGTTTAACCGGGGGGGGAGAAAATCCCGGAGATTGCACCTAACCCGGGGGTTAAACGAGGGGGGGGAAAACCTGGGAGATTGCACCTATCGGAGGTAACCGAGGGGGCAGATCCTGGGAGATTGCACCTAAGGGGTAAAAGAAAGGGGGGCAGATCCGGGGGGAATTGCAAACCACCCCGGGGGTAAACCCAAGGGGGGGAGTCCTGGGAGATGTGCCCCATCCGGAGGGAATTAGAAAGGGGAGATTTCCCGGGAGATGTGCACCTTCCCGGGGGTAACCAAAGGGGGGAGATGTGGGAAATGTTTACCTTCGGTAGGTAAACGATGGGGGGAAAAATCCCGGGGGAAAAGTGCCAACCCAACCCCGGGGGTAACCGAGGGGGCAGATGCTGGGAGATGTGCACCTACTGGAGGTAATGGGGGGAGATGAAAGCCGGGTATCAACAGTACTTACCCCGGGCGGGGCTGCTATCACCCTCAGTTTATTGGCTCAACTGTGTAAACTACTAAATCTCACCACTAGATGGCAAATCAGCACTGTGTACGACATTTGTGCCCGGGTACCTTACTTAAAGGGGTATTCTCCCCATTTTGTTCTAAGCCCCAATTTATGAGAAAATAGGGGGAAAAACCATGGGGGATGGAATTAATTTTTATATTCTTAGGGGGACGGAGCCCCAAATTTTCCTTATTTGGTTCTAGTGGTCACAGAAAAGGGACTTTGGGGCTGACCCCCAAAGGAGCAGGGGGGGAAACCCCTTTTTTGGGGTTCGTAGGAAACCCCAGGACTGGTAAACATTTTTAGGAAAAAAAGGCAAAAAAAAGACATTACAGGAGCTGTTTGAATTTGGGCCCCAAGGGAAACGCCCCAAAAGGTCGGCCCCAAGAATCAAACCCCATGGGGACCCCAAAAAATCAACCCCTTTGGGGGGTCCAAAAACCAAATTCCCCCTGGGGGGCCCCAAGAATCGACCCTACTGGTGGGCTCCAAGAATCAGCGCCATTGGTGAGCCCCACGACCCAACTCCCATGGTGGGCCCCAAGAACCAAAAATCCACTGGTCGGCCCCCAAGGGCCAAAATCCCCCTGGTCGGGCCCCCCGGAAAACCAAATCCACTGGTGGCCCCCCGGGAAAAACCCCACTGGGGGGCCCCGAAAAAACAAACCCCCCTGGGGGGGCCCCGAAAAAAAAACCCCACTGGGGGGGGCCAAAAAAAATCAACTCCATTGTGAGCCCCAAAAACCAACTCCACTGGTCGGCCCCAAAAATCAAATTCAATTTAAAGGGCTCCCCGAATTTAATCCTAATTTATGGGCCCAAAGAATAAACCCACGGTTGGGGGCCCCCCAATCAAAATCCCCTGGGGGGGCCCCAAGAATTAAAATCCCAAAGGTGGGCCCCAAGAATCAGCTCCTTTGGGGACACCAAACCCCAAATCCAGTGGTGGGGGCCCCCCGAACCCAAAATCCCCCTGGGGGGGCCCCCAAAAACCAAAATACCTGGTGGGCCCAAGAATCAACTCCAATGATGGGCCCCCGAATCAAAATCCCCAATTTGGTGGGCCCCCAAGGAAAACAAAATCCAAAAGGGGGCCCCCGAATCAATCCAATGGTGGGCCCCAAGAATCAAAATCCCGTGGGGGGGCCCCCAAAAATTTAACCCCACTGGTAGGGTCCAAAAAATCAAAATCCCTGGTGGGGGCCCCAAAAGCCAAATCCACCCGGGGGGCCCAAAGAACCAAAAATCCATGGTGGGGGCCCCCCCCGAATCAACCCCCCTGGTGGGTCCCAAAAGGGTAAAAATCCCCCGGTGGGTTTCCAAAAAGCAAATCCATGGTGGGTCCCCAAAAGGCCAAATCCCTTTGGGGGGTCCAAGAGCCCCAAATCACTGGGGGGGCCCCCCAAAAACCAAATCCCCTGGTGGGGGCCCCAAAAATCATCTCACTGGTGGCCCCAAAAATCACCTCCAAATGGTGGGTTTCCCAAGAATCAAACTCCCCTGGGGGCCCCAAAAATCAAATCAACTGGTGGGGGACCAAGAAACCAACTCCCCCCTGGGGGTCCCCAAAAGCCAACTCCACTGGGAGTCCCAAGAGCCCAACTCCAAATGGTGGGTTTCCCAAGGGGAAAAATCCCCCTGGGAGGGTTTCCCCGAGCCAAAAATCCAAGGTGGGGGCCCAAGAGCCCAAACTCCATGGTTTGGGCCCCCGAAACAACCCCACTGATAGGCTCCAAGAAAAACCCCCTTCACTGGGGGGAAACCCCAAAAAAGTTCACCCCTTTTTTTTTGGGGCCCAAGAATCAATCCCAAGGGGGGGCCCAAAAAATTTAAATCCCACTGGGGGGGCCCCCAAAAATCAAATCCCCCTAGGGGCCCCAAGAAATCAGGGTCCATGATGGGCCCCAAAAACCGCTCCAAATTTGGGGGGCCCAAAAACCAAGGGTTCCCACTGGTGGGGCCCCAAAAAACCAGCTCCACTGGTGGGCCCAAAAAAAACCCCTGCTCCAAATTTGGCGGGGGCCCCAAAAAAATCAGCTCCACTGGTGGGCCCCAAAAATTAAACAGCTCCAAAGGTGGGCCCCAAGAATTAGCCACTGGGTTGGGGCCTTTAAGAATCACCTTAAATGGCGGGGCCCAAAAAACCCTCTCCCACTGGCGGGCCCAAGAAACATTTTCCACTGGCGGGGGCCCCCAAAAATGAACCCACTGGTTTGGAAAACCCAAAAATTTTCAGTTTCCCCAAAAATGCTCTGCAAAAGGGAAAAAGAGCTAAATGTCAAAATTTTTCCCGCTGCTTCAGCCCCCACTAGGGGAGTCCAGGAAAGGGGCATCTGTTTCAGGGAAAAACATCGCCCCAATTTTGGGAGTAAGCTCCCCATTTAATGCGGGAAGCGGCCGGAAATTTTTTTCTCTCTGCAGGGGATTTGGAGCTTTGTATAAAGGGAAAAAATTTTTTATTAAAGGCCGCGATTTTTGGAGCAGAGGGCTGGGCTTTTTAAAGTAAAATCTGTAGGGGAAAAGGGGTTTTTTTTTCCCCCTCAGTAAACAGCGGGGGGTTTTTGAAAGGGTGGGGATTAAGCAGAAACCCCAATTTTACCGCTGGCTCCCCGGGATCAGCGCAGGCCCCAGAGGCCCGACACGTGCGGCCTCGTCCTTTTTTATGGATCCCCGGGGTAAAAAAGCCCCGCTCCCTTTTTTGGAACAAATACGGGCGGGTCCTCCCGAACTGAGCACAGAACCGGGAGGCCCGCTTGGGAGTTACCCTGTTGACAAAAAGTTTTAAAGCCCAGGAAGAAAAACACTGAAAGAACAATCAGCAGCACCGCACCAGGGGGAGAAAAACATGAAAAATCTGCTTTTCGCCCCCCTCCGGGAGCAAAAAATGGAAAAAAAATTTCTGTGCCCCCATACAGGGAGCCAAAAAAATGAAAAATTTTGTGCATCCCCCCTCAGGGGGGAAAATATGAAAAATCTGCTGCACCCCCCTCCAGGGAGCAAAACATGAAAAATATGCTTTTGCCCCCATCCAGGGGGCCAAAAAAAAAGGGAAAAATTTTTCTTTTGCCCCCATCCAGGGAGCAAAACATGAAAAATATGCTGTGCCCCCATCCAGGGAGCAAAACATGAAAAAAAACTGGGTCAACCCCCCTCCGGGAGAAAAACAAATTTTAAAAAAAATGCTTGTGCCCCCATCCAGGGAGCAAAACATGAAAAATATGCTGTGCCCCCATCCAGGGAGCAAAACATGAAAAATCTGCTGCACCCCCTTTCCCGGGAGAAAAATTTTGAAAAATTGGGTGCCCCCCCTTTCCGGGAGCAAAAAAAATGGGAAAAAACGGCTTTCCCCCCCTCAGGGGAAAAAAAATATTTAAAATTCTGGGTTTAACCCCCCCCCAGGGGAGGGAAAAAAATGAAAAAACTGCTGCACCCCCCCCCCCGGGGGAAAAAAATGGAAAAAAAACTGCTGCATCCCCCTCCAGGGAAACAAAAAAAATGAAAAATCTGCTGTATTTTCCCCCCAGGGAGAAAAAATTATGGGGAAAAAAATTTCTTTCTCCCCCTCCAGGGAGAAAAAATAAAAAAAATTTGGGTTGCACCCCCCTCCAGGGAGCAAAACATGAAAAAAACTGCTTGGGGGACCCCCCCCCCCAGGGAGAAAAATTTAAAAAACTGCGAACCCCCCTCCCGGGAGGGAAAAACCCTGAAAAACTGCTTTTCACCCCCATCCAGGGAGGAAAAAAAAATGAAAAATCTGCTTTTCACCCCCAAACCAGGGGGCAAAAAAATGAAAAAATTGCTGTTTCCCCCTTTCCCGGGAGCAAAAAAAATGAAAAAATATGCTGTGCCTCCATCCAGGGAGCAAAACATGAAAAATATGCTGCACCCCCCTCCCGGGGGGAAAAATTTGCAAAAAAACTCTGCCCCCCCCCCTCCCGGGAGAAAACTGAAAAATCAGAAGGGGACCATTCATGGCGGGAAAAAACCATGGAAGTCAGCAGCAAAACCCCAAAACCCCAGTTTTTTAAAAAAAAATTTTAAAAATCATTGGCCCCCAAGGAGAAAAACTGCACCCAAAAAAATAAAAAAAGTTAATGTGATAATTAAAAATTTTCAAATTTTTTTACATGAATGATTCCAGTAAAAAAAAGGGGGTGGTTAAGGAAACCCCCGGATCTAAGTAGTTTTAAAAAGGCCAGAATTTGAGTTTCCCCTAAAAACCCCTTTAAAAATAAAAAACCCCACGGCGGGTCCCTTTTTTTTAAAAATAGCCCCCCGGAAAAGTGAGTAAAAAATTTTCCATAACCCTAGACCACCCAAGGGGGGGAAAAAAAAAGGGATTATCCTTTTTTTAATACCCTACTGTCAGGAAAATTAGCAGTTCTCCACCCTAGACAAAACCCGGGGGAAAAAGGTAAATTTAAGGGGGGTTGTTCACTACTTTTAAATTTAAACTCACCTCGGTCCTGTTTTCTTGGTTTCTTTTTTAAATTTTTGGGGGGTGTTTACTGGCCCTTTCCCCTAGGCTGCAGTTGGAAACCAGGGGGTTTTTAAGTATAGCAACCGCACTGGCAGCCTACAAGGGGAGATGAAAAGGTTTTGTAGCTATAGCAACCCGTGCTGGCACCCCATTTCAGGAAGATCAAAAAAGGGGATGTAGCTATAGCAACCAGTGTGGAGCTATCAGGGAAAAGATCGAAAAAGGTTGTAGCTTAGCGGGGCCAGCGTTTTGGAAACCCCCTTTTTGGAGGGGATCGAAAAGGTCTGGAGCTATAGGGGAAAACCAAATTTCTGGCGGCCCATCAGGGAGGATTGGAAGGGTTTTTTAAACTTATTGCAAAAAGGGGGTGGCAGCCTAATTTAGGGGGAGATCAAAAAGGTCGTAGCTATAGTGACCTTTTAGGAGCTGATGCAGCCCCCTAAAAGAGGGAATACTTGGGGAAAAGGTAGGGGCACTGTTAATGGACATTATATTTCAAAGGGGACTTTTTTTTTGCAAAATCTTTGAAATAAAAAACCCGATCCTTGTAGTGAGAGAAATTCTTTTAAAAGTCCCATCGTAGACCACCAGGGAAACTTTTCATTTAAAATTTGGGATTTCCCTTTAGGCATTAATGTAAAGTGGTGGTTTTTTTACTGACTTTTTAACTATTATTAAGCTTGAGATGAATTTTGGGAGAGCCCCCCGAGGGGGCGGGGGCCCCCCTTTTTAGGGGGGATTTTTCCCTCCCGTTGATTTGAAATATAAACAGTGGGGGGAAAAGGGTTTTAATTTTAAGTCTTTCCCGTCCAGCTCTGTGATCCATCTGTAACACAGGAGAAGCTTTTGCAGACCGGTTCCCGGGCCCTTTTAAACAGGGGTAAAACAAAATTTTCCCAAATTTGCACTGTGGTGGGACCAGCAAAAGTGGTTCAAATGTTACTGGTGATGGGAGAAGAGGATAGAGAAGGGGCCCAAGGGACTCAGTGAGGAAGCTGCACCCCAAAAAACCCGGATTGTTTTGGAGGCACAGGGGGGCGTTGTTTCAATTAAACGACTCAATTTTCCCGTTTTATTAAAGTGTTGTACAAACCACTGTCGGGGAAAAGCGTTACTTTTTTGGGCAAAAAGGGGGCTGGCCCCCTTTTTCCACCCCCTAAAAAAACCTTTTAAAAAAACAGAGCCCCTTTATCAAAAATCCCCTTTTTTCTCTAGCCCACCAGGAAAAAGGGGGGTTTTAAATTTCCTAGACCCAAGAAAAGGGGGTTTAAATATCCTAGGACCAAACCCGGAAAAGGGAGTTTTAAAATATCCCAGACCACCCAAGGAAAAAAGGGGGGTATAAAAATACCCTTTTGACCACCAAAGGGAAAAAGGGGGGTTTTTAAATACCCCAGACCACCCAAAAAAAGGGGTTTTAACTACCTAGACCCCAAAAAAAAAGGGAGTATAACTACTCCACTACCCTTTGAAACCCCCAAGAAAAGGGGTTTTTTAATACCCTTACCCCCAAAAAAAAGGGGAAATATAGCTTTCCCTAGACCACCCAAAAAAAGGGGGTATAAAAGTTTTACTTTTTTTCCCAGAAACCCCCGGGGTAAAAAGGGGTTCGTCATTAACATAGACTGCCAGAAAAATAAGAAGTCTCCAACCCAAGACCACCAGGGAAAAAGGATTAACCCCTTTTTCCCTTAATAGACCACCGAGAAAAAAAAGGTTTTTAAACCTTTCCCCTAAATCTAGACCACCAGGGGAAAAAGGGGGTTTAACTTACCCACACCCTAGAACCCCCGGGGTAAAAAAGAGGTTTAAACCCCTTTTTAAAAAACATTTGACTGCCCCGAAAAAAAAAAAGTCTTTTCCCAAACCCTTGACCATAGAGAAAAAAAGGTATTTTAAAATTTTCCAAATATTAGCCACCAGTTAAACAAGTTTCGGGATTTCCCCCGGGGGACATTAAAGGGTCGGGCTGTAGGTTTTTTTCTTAACCTGGGAAATTTTTTTGTAAGTTGGAAAAAGGTAGATTTATTAAATGTAATTCCGCACAAAAATTTTTTTTGTTTTGGATAGCGCCCGGGAAGGGTTTTTAAAAATTTTTTTTTTTGCTTTTCTGTGGCCCCTTTTTTTGAAGATTTCAAACCCAACGTTTGCTTTTTCTTATGTGCCGCTGTGGATGCTTTGGGATTGGTTTTTCAGGGGGGTGATCAGTGTTTTTTAATGCAAAAAACGCCCCCATAAAATCTCCCTTTGTAAAAGGGGGTGTATGTAAGGGCGGAAGATGTAAAATCGGGGGACCCCTGTATTAACCCTTTTTCCATCACAGACCACCAGGGAAAAAAGATATTTAAACTTTTTAACCCTTGTAAAAAACCCTCATTGAAAAAGGCAGTCTTTACTCAGCCCCCAGGGAAACCCAAAATTTTAAACCTAAACCCCTACCCTAGACCACCAAGGAAACCAATATTAAACCTCACCAAAAAACCCCTTTGCCAACCCGGGAAAACCCAAAAAATTAATTTTAAAACTACCCCCGACCCCCAGGGAATAAAAAAGGGATTAAAATCTTTACTATCGTAAAACCCCCAAGGGAAGCAAGTTCTTTCTTAATTAGATCAAAAAAGGGAAAAGGTGTTAATCCTTCAGCTATGTTCACACGGCTTAATTGCGGGACGTATTTGCGGGAGTGGGGCGGGGGGGGCCCGGCCCCCCCCCCCCCCGGTGGCCCCCTAGCATGCATTTTTTCGGCGCGTTTACGCCCTGTTTTAAATTGAAACTAACCTTTTCTCCCCCCTCGCCGTTTTTGTGCGAGAGGGAGAGGGGGACGTAATCCTAGTTCTCTATGGGATTACCGTAATTGGCTGGGACGGATTTTTTAAAAACCCCTTTAAATTTGCGGGAGACGGGCACGAAATTCGGGGCGGATAGTCCCAAATAAGCCCCGTGAAATGCCTTAAAAATCTTTAGTATCATAGACCTTTAGGTTAAAAAAGGAATTTTTCCTTCCAAATTTCCCCAGCCCCCAGGGAACAGACTAACATAAATTCCCCGATGCACTAGAGGCCCAGGCCATCCAACTTTTTTTCACCCCAAAATTTGGTTTTAAAAGGGGTTTTTTTTGGGTGGGTTTTTCTAAAAGGGACAGAACCAAGGGGGCAGGCAAATATTCCTTTGAACCATGCAACCCAGGCGTAGAGCATGAGAGGAGTAGTGATAGCCTGTTTCCCTGGTGGTTTTGGGTTTTTTAAAAGGGGAAAAGGGTTTTTTTGGGTTTTGGAAAACAGAAGGTTTTAAAATCACTTCCCCGGTGGTCTGGTTTATAAAGGGGTTCAATGTCACTTCCCCGGTGGTCTGGTTTATAAAGGGGTTCAATGTCACTTCCCTAGTGGTCTGGGTTTATAAAGGGGTTCAATGTCACTTCCCTGGTGGTCTAGAGCAGTTTTATCACTGTGCCTAAGCCAACTACCAATACCAAATTAGCCCCAAGATTTGTTCATACAGGGGCTGCAATTTACCTTGGGACTTTAAAAAAAAGAGCATGGGGCCGTGTAGTGTGTGAGCTTAACCTTTTGGGGGTAATTGGCATAATCTAAATTTTAAAGGTTCTTTGTTTGGTATACTGAAAAAAACGCTCTAGCCCCCCAAGGGGAAACCCGGTTTGTCTCTTAATTAGGGGCCAATTTAGGAACAGGAAAAAATGTCCTTTGGGAAAAGGGGAAAAGTCCCCTGGGGCTAGGCCCCGGGCACCCGGGGGCATTTTTTAATCTTTTTTCCCTAAACCCCAAAAGGAAAAAACCCATATTAAAAACCCCCCCCTACCCTTGAAAAACCAGGGCAACAGAATGCTTCCTCCCAAACACTAGAGCCCAGGTTGTCAAACTGTTCTTACCCCATCATGTCTGTCTATGACATTTGTGTTGTCCTCATACTGTGCTTTTAGTTCAGCTTAACTCATGTAACCTATTTGAGGAGCAGGCGTACTGAAAAAAAACTGCCCTAGACCACAAGGGCAGGGACCTTTACCCCCTTCATACGACAGCCCACCGGGGAAGTTATAATTAACCGCTTTTGTATCCTTCGCCACCAAACATTTTGGCCCTTCAAAACCCTAGACCCTACGGGAGGCTGAAATTAATCTTTATACTACCCCTAGGCCACCCGTGACAAAGGCATTTGCCCCTAGACTGCCCTAAACCACCAGGGCATATTAGCAGCAACCCATGAATGTTGTGTGACGCGTCATTTGGCGGGATCTGACTAAAGACGACTAGAGCAGACTGGGATTGACCAGTGTAGACCATATGGTGGTCAGATCCTGGACAACCTAAGGATTCGGAGGAACATGTGTGAGGTGGGGACGCATGTTAGGACTCACCAGTGGAGCACAAAGATGAGAGTGATCATCAAAGCAGACACCACATCGGTGAGGATCCACATCAGATTATACTGAGCCGGCGTCTGAAACGCAACAGAGACATCTGTAATACAATACAGGGTACAATATAGCGCCCTATGATCATGTGCCATGGGCAGGTCATGTTGGGGGTAGTAGTGGTCTATGTATGGAGTAGGATATATCGCCCTATGATCATGTGCCATGAGCAAGTCATGTTGGGGGTTGTAGTGGTCTATGTATGGAGTAGGATATATCGCCCTATGATCATGTGCCATGGGCAGGTCATGTTGGGGGTAGTAGTGGTCTATGTATGGAGTAGGATATATTGTTTTATGGTTACCTCCCATGGGTAGGTCATGTTGGGGGTAGTAGTGTTTTATATAGAGAGTGTTATAGAATTGTAGCATGATCATGTCCAGTGGTCAGTCCTGTTGGGGGTTGTAGTGATCTATGTATAGAGTGGAATAGTAATGTATAATGATCATGTCCAGTGGTCAGTCATGTTGGCTGTTGTAGAGATCTATGTATAGCGAATAATAGTATTGTACACTGGTTATATCCTGTCGACAGGTCATGTTGGGGGTTGTAATGATCTATGTATAGAGAATAATATGATTGTACAATGGTTATATCCAGTGGACAGGTCATGTTGGGGGTTGTAGTGATCTATGTATAGAGTGTAATAGGAATGTATAATGGTCATGTCTAATGGTTGTGTCATGTTGGGGGTTGTAGTGATCTGTATATAGAATGTAACAGGAATGTATAATGGTCATGTCTAGTGGTGGGTCATGTGAGGGGTTGTAGTGTTCTATGTATGGAGTATAATATATCGTTTTATGGTCATCTCCCATGGTCAGGTCGTGTTGGGGGTTGTAGTGTTTTATGTATAGAGTGGAATAGGAATGTATAATGGTCATGTCTAGTGGTTGTATCATGTTGGGGGTTGTAGTGATCTGTATATAGAGTGTAACAGGAATGTATAATGGTCATGTCTTGTGGTTTTATCATGTTGGGGGTTGTAGTGATCTGTTTATAGAGTGGAATAGGAATGTATAATGGTCATGTCTAGTGGTTGTATCATGTTGGGGGTTGTAGTGTTCTATGTAAAGAGTATGATTGAGTAGTATTAATGACATGTCATGTTCTAAGTATAATATATCGCATTATGAACATCTCCCACAGTCAGGTCATGTTGGGGGTTTAGGTGTCCTATTTATAGAATATTTTAGAATTATAATATGGTCATGTCCAGTTGGCAGGTCATGTTAGGAGTTGTAGTGTTCTATGTATGGAGTATAACATATCGTTTTATGGTCATCTCCCATGGTCAAGTCATGTTGGGGGGTAATAGTGATCTATGTATAGAGTATAATAGGAATGTATAATGGTCATGTCCAATGGTCAGGTCATGTTGGGGGTTGTAGTGTTCTATGTATGGAGTATAATAGAATTGTATTTTGGTCGTATTTCATGGTCAGATCAACTTGGGGGTTGTAGTGTTCTACATATGAAATATAATAGAATTGTACTATGGTCATATTCTATGGTGAGGTTTTCTTGGGGGTTGTAGTCTTCTATCTATAGAGTGTAATATATCATATGATGATCATGTGCAGGGGTCAGGTCATGTGAGGGGTTGTAGTCATCTACGCTCTATAAAGTTGCTGCAAACCAAACTAACGTTATCATTTTCGAACATCTATTACCAAGAAAAACATTGGTTCCTTCATCTTTTTCAGCAAATGTACAGAATTCGTGGTCACAGAGTAAGCTCCTGAGCACCAGGCCAAGGAGAACAGCCACGGCTCGGTGATCACATACAGGTTGGTGGTAATATTGGCAGCAGCGTATTCACTACAATACAAAAATAACACAGAATGTAAATGTAAGACAGAGAGAGGGCAAATATACAGAATACCATGAGCAACAACAAGTTATAGAAAATCTAGTCTTGTACATTGGAAGAAGTATTATAGCAGTTATATTCTTGTACATAGGAAGCAGTATTATAGTAGTTATATTTTCCCTTTTACATAGGAGCCGTATTATAGTTTGTTATATTCTTGTCCCTAGGAGGCATATTATAGTAGTTATATTCTTGTACATAGGGAGCAGTATTATAGTAGTTATATTCTTGTACATTGGGGACAGTATTATAGTAGTTATATTCTTGTATATAGAGGTCTGTATTATAGTAGTTATATTCTTGTACATGAGGGGCAGTATTATAGTAGTTTTTATTCTTGTACATAGAGGCAGTATTATAGTAGTTATATTTTGTACATAGGGGCAGTATTATAGTAGTTATATTCTTGTACATAGAGGGCATATTTATAGCAGATTATTCTTGTACATAGGAGACAGTATATTTGTAGTTTAATTCTTGTACATAGGGGGACAGTATTATAGTAGTTATATTCTTGTACATAGAGACAGTATTTATAGTAGTTATATTCTTGTACATAGGGGGGACAGTATTATAGGGAAGTTATATTCTTGTACAAGAGGAAGTATTATAGTAGTTATATTCTTGTACATAGGAGCAGTATTATAGTAGTTATATTCTTGTTATAGGAGATATTAAGTGCTATATTCTTGTACTAGGGAGCAGTATTATAGTAGTTATATTCTTGTACATGGGGCAGTATTATAGTAGTTATATTCTTGTACATAGGGGCAGTATTATAGTAGTTATATTCTTGTACATAGGGGGCAGTATTATATAAGTTATATTCTTGTACATAGGGAGCAGTATTATAGTAGTTATATTCTTGTACATAGGAGGCAGTATAATAGTAGTTATATTCTTGTACATAGGAGCAGTATTATAGTAGTTAAAATTCTTGTACATAGGGAGCAGTGATTATGTAGTTAATTCTTGTACATGGGGGCAGTAAATTTTAGTAGTTATATTCTTGTACATAGGGCAAATATTATGTAGTTATATTCGTGTACATAGGGGCAGTTATTATAGTGTTATATTCTTGTACATAGGAGCAGTATTATAGTAGTTATATTCTTGTACATAGGGGCAGTATTTTAGTAGTTATATTCATTTACCTAGAGGGCAGTATTTAGTAGTTATATTCTTGTACATAGGAGGGAGTATTATAGTAGGGTTATATTCTTGTACATAGGGGCAGTATTATAGTAGTTATATTCTTGTACATAGGAGCAGTATTATAGTAGTTATATTCTTGTACATAGGGGCAGTATTATAGTAGTTATATTCTTGTACATAGAGGGCAGTATTATAGTAGTTATATTCTTGTACATAGGAGCAGTATTATAGTAGTTATATTCTTGTACATAGGTGGCAGTATTATAGTAGTTATATTCTTGTACATAGGAGCAGTATTATAGTAGTTATATTCTTGTACATAGGGGGCAGTATTATAGTAGTTATATTCTTGTACATTGGTCGCAGTATTATAGTAGCTATCTTCTTGTACATAGGAACAGTATTATAGTAGTTATATTCTTGTACATAGGGAGCAGTATTATAGTAGTTATATTCTTGTACATTGGAGGCAGTATTATAGTAGTTATATTTCTTGTACATAGGGGAGTTATTATAGTAGTTATATTCTTGTACATAGGGGGCAGTATTATAGTAGTTATATTCTTGTACATAGAGGCAGTATTATAGTAGTATTATTATTGTACATAGGTGACAGTATTATAGTAGTTATATTTTTGTACATGGGAGCAGTATTATAGTAGCTATCTTCTTGTACATAGGAACAGTATTATAGTAGTTATATTCTTGTACATAGGGACAGTATTATAGTAGTTATATTCTTGCATATAGGGGCAGTATTATAGTAGTTATACTCTTGTACATAGGGAGCAGTATTATAGTAGTTATATTCTTGTACATGGGGGCAGTATTATTTTAGTTATATTCTTGTACATAGGAGGCAGTATTATAGTAGTTATATTCTTGTACATAGGAGCAGTATTTTAGTAGTTATATTCCTGTACATAGGGGCAGTATTATAGTATTATATCTTGTACATAGGGGCAGTATTATAGTAGTTATATTCTTGTACATAGGGGGCAGTATTATAGTAGTTATATTCTTGTACATAGGAGGCAGTATTATAGTAGTTATACTCTTGTACATAGGGAGCAGTATTATAGTAGTTATATTCTTATACATAGGAGGCAGTATTATAGTATTTCTACTTTTACTGTTGCTGGTTTACTAAATGTTCCATATGACTGACTGACTGAGATTGTTACTACTGTATTAATACTAACATGTATAACAATGAGCAGGGAATGTACAGATCTTCCGAGTTGGTTTTCTCTGCTCATATAATTGGCGATCCTTGGTGCCAGGTGCATGTGGGCGACTATTGCTTTTAAGGGCCCATTAGACACAGCAGTGGGCTGTGAACCTGGATTGTACAGCAGAGTGTAGATAAATAGCATTATCATTGTGTCACTGCCAAAACAACCTTATAAATAGATTGCCGTTTAGACTCGGTTAATGTTAAATAATCCTTAGTCAAACTTGTGTTCTGCTTTTAAGCGAAGGCAAGAAACCTGCCTGTTGTCATGTCAACACTTTGGCGATTTTTAGTAGAATATAAGCGGTGATGTTTCACAGGTTACTGTAGTATAATCAGTCAGAACTATAAATTTCGGGATCGGAGGTAAATCCTATTCTTAGATATAGAAAGACAGGTAGATGTAATGAGGCCAGTGCCACCCACCCGATGCACCATTACATCAGATTTCAGTAAGAACAATACAGTTCAGACATAGCGGCATGTACATCCGCTTGAAGAGGATACAACCTCAGGCGTGGACTCCACAGAACTGCTGAAGGTGTCCTGCCCATATCAGGACCAGGTCCTGCAAGGGGCTCGGTGCCACCTCCATGGATGGGACTTGACTTCCAGCTCATCCCACAAATGGTCGATAGACTTAAGATCTAGGGAATTTGGAGTCACCACCTTGATCTCTGTCATGTTCCTTGTTCCTGGACAGTTTTTGGGCCCCTGAGGAGGTTATCCTGCTGAACAAGGTCCCTTCCATTAGGGAACCCACTGCCATAAAGGGGTGCACTTGGTCTGTACAATATTAGGTACACAGTAACATCCACATGATGCCAGGACCCCCAGCAGAACATTGCCCATCATACTGCCTCCGCCATCTTGTCTTCTTCCCATAGTGCATCCTGCTGCCATCTCTTCCCCAGGTAAGTGACGCACACACACCCGGCCGTCCACATGATACCAGGACCCCCCAGCAGAACATTGCCCATCACACTGCCTCCGCCATCTTGTCTTCTTCCCATAGTGCATTCTGCTGCCATCTATGCGCCAGGTAAGTGACACACACGCACCCGGCCGTCCACATGATGCCGGGACCCCCAGCAGAACATTGCCCATCATACTGCCTCCGCCATCTTGTCTTCTTCCCATAGTGCATTCTGCTGCCATCTATGCCCCAGGTAAGTGACGCACACGCACCAGTCGTCCACATGATGCCAGGACCCCCAGCAGAACATTGCCCATCACCCTGCTTCCGCCATCTTGTCTTCTTCCCATAATGCATCCTGCTGCCATCTCTTCCCCAGGTAAGTGACGCACACGCACCCGGCCGTCCACAAGCTGCCATGTCCCCCCAGCAGAACATTGCCCATCACCCTGCTTCCGCCATCTTGTCTTCTTCCCATAATGCATCCCGCTACCATCTGTGCCCCAGGTAAGTGACTCACACGCACCCGGCCCTCCACATGATGCCAGGACCCCCAGCAGAACATTGCCCATCACCCTGCCTCCGCCATCTTGTCTTCTTCCCATAATGCATCCTGGCATTATCTCTTCCCCAGGTAAGTGACGCACACGCACCCGGCCGTCCACATGATGCCGGGACCCCCCCAGCAGAACAATGCCCATCACTCGGCATTCGCCATTTTGTCTTCTTCCCATAATGCATCCTGCTGCCATCTCTTCCCCAGGTAAGTGACGCACATGCACCTGGCTGTCCACATGGCAGAGAATGTGGTGCATTAGACCAGGTTGTCTTTTTCCATAGCTCTGTGCTCCAGTTCTGATCTTCCTGTGCACATTGTAGACACTTGCAGTGGTGGACAGGGGTCAGCTTGGGCCCTCTGACCAGCCTGCAACTTTGGGGCCCCATAGACAGCAATCTGTGGTGCACTGTGTGTTCTGACACCCTTCTACCATAACCAGCAGAGACTTTTTTTTTTGTACTAATTTGTCCTACAGTCGATCTCACCAGATGGGCTACCTTTCACCCCCCACATATCAATGAGCCTTGGGCCCTAGAAACCTTTTCACTGGTTGTCCTTCTTCACTCCACTTTCGGTTTCTACTAAAACATTGGTTCTAAACCCCCCCCCCCCCCCTCCAAGGCCTGCAATTCTGGAGATGCTCGAACCCAGTCATCTTAGCATCATGAATTGGCCCCAGTCACTTGGGTCCTTACATTTGCCCATTTTTACTCCTTCCAACTCATCAACTTCAAGAACTGACCGGTCACTAACTAATATATCCCCTTTGACAGACGCCATTGTCACCGGATAATCATTCTTTTTGCCCCTTAACGACAATGGATGTATGGGTACCTCCTAATGTTGGTAAGGAGCTATGGAGCAGGTTCACACGCTCCTTAGAAGGCAGGTGCCGGCTAATTACTGCTGCTGACACTCACCAATAACAGCAGAGATCAGAGCCAGCTCCCATCCCTGCTGTTTAACCCTTTAGATATTGTGTCGATCACAGCTGTTGTGTCTAATCAAATGAGGAACGTTGCTGTGCTCTATTCCTCCCTCTGATCATCCCCTGTCTCCCCCATGACAAGGCTGTTAATTGGTTACCCCCCATCTTAGGGGCCAATTGGTTACCCCCTATCGACGGGTGTCAATTGGTTACCCCCCAATTTAGAGTGTCAATGGATGACCCCCCATCTTAGGGTGTCAATTGGTTACCCCCCATCTTAGGGGCCAATTGGTTACTCCTCATCTTAGGGTGTCAAGTGGTTACCCCCCATCTTAGGGTGCCAGTTGCTTACCTCCCATCTTAGGGGCCAATTGGTTACCCCCCCTCTTAGGGTGCCAATTGGTTACCCCCATCTTAGGATGCCAATTGGTTACCCCCATCTTTTTTTTTTCTTAAACAAAATCAAGTTTATTGAAAAATAAGCAAGAGTTACATCATTAGTACAAAGAAACAGCACATATATAAAACAAAGGTGCAAATGCAGAGAATAAAGTTTGATACTCAAATATGTCTCAATAGTACATCCATAACAAGGAATATGTACAATAACTCTACAGAATGTCAAACAGTCCCAATTTCACAGCATAGACTTATAGCAGGATAAATAATAAACGTGACTGGCATAACAAACCACCCATAAAATAAAAATAAAATTATAAAACTAGACTATGTGTATTCTTCATTGTCCTAGTGGGGAACTCATGCAAAGTTATATAACCCGAAGCTAGATTATAGAGGCTACGTAAGGACGATCCCAGGGTAAGACTAGCTTCACTGGCGTGGATGAGGTGGGAGCACAACCCGTGGCTACCTACAAACCCAAAAGAGAAAAGCCTATTGGGTACATTAAGTTACACAGGGAATTGCCAAGGCGGCATGTGTGGAGTCAATCCAGTCCTGCCAAATCTTAACAAATTTATCAGGGCACCCGCGATGCAAGTAAATATACTTTTTAAACGGGAGAGTAGCGTTTACAGAATTTATCCAATCCTGCACCGAGGGGGTATAAGAGGACAGCCAGTAGCGGGCGATAGTTTTCTTAGCAATAAACAAAAGTTCAGTAAGGCAAGTACGTATCACCGAGGATGGATATTCCTCAGGGTCAATAAACATGGTCAAATAAAAATTCCTAAGTACAATAAACATGGTCTCGGTCCATCCGGTACAGGGCAGCCCATTTTATCATTTAAAAACCTGAGGATTTGTTGCCAGAAACCCTGGATTCTAGGGAAAGCCCACAATAGGTGCAAAGAGGTGCCCGGCACCGAAAGACATTTTGGACAGAGATCAGGAATCTCAGGCTTGAATTTATGTAATCTAGGGGTGGTATAGTACGCTCGGTGCAGTATATATAGTTGGGTTACTCTCTCTCCGTATTTTGGGGACACCAGCTTGGGGGTCTCCAAGGCTATTGCCCACTGGTCATCCGTTATAGGTTCTACATCTCCCTCCCAAGTGTTTTTTTTCGCCTGTAACGGGTCACTCAACTTTTTCCTCAGCAGCAGCGCGTAGAAGCATGTAATTAAGCCACGTGGGGGGCGGGGGAGAAAGTAGCAAGGGGGGTAAAGGAAATTCTTGAAGGGCAATTTGATCAGTCTGAAACTGCGTTTGCAGGGCATGCTGAAGTTGGAGATAATGAAAGAAATAAGTAGTTGAGATGTGATATTCCTCGGCTAGATCCTGAAATGTCCTAAGTGTTAAGTCTTTTATACCCGGGTTAAAAATACCCCCCCCCCCCCGCCACAAGTGTTTTTAGATGAGAGTTCCTGCAAATTGTTATTACTCCAAAGCGGTGTATATTCATCTACTCCCGTTTGGTAATACAAATCTTTCACCTGCTTCCTTACCAAGAGGCTTTGTCTGAGAATAAGAGGGCGTTAGTAGCAATGAATGGGTCTAAGTTGTGCCGAGAAAAGAAAATGGAATGGATGTAGATACACTGGGTTCCAAGGCTTAATTAACAATTCCATGACCCTTAGATGATCCATCGTATGCCATCTGACCAAATGGGAGAGCTGGGCTGCCCAGTAGTAAGTGCGAAGGTCAGGGAAGGAGGCACCACCTAGATCCCAGGGGTGCTGCAAGACCTGTATGGAAAGGCGGGCCCTACCGTTACTCCATATGGTTACCCCCCATCTTAGTGTACCAGCTGGTTACCCCCATCTTAGGGTGTCAATTGGTTACCCACCATCTTAGGGTGCCAATTGGTTACCCTCCATCTTATGGTGCCAATTGGTTACCCTCCATCTTATGGTGACAATTGGTTACCCTCCATCTTAGGGTGTCAATTGGTTGCCATGGCAGATGGAAGCCTAATGAAGGCTTCCATAGCCTCCATATTAATGTGTCTACTACTTCCTGTCCAGGCAGGAAGTTATAGAAACACCATCTTGGTACACCCTTCTGCATTACTTATATAATGCAGAAAGGTGTACAAGCGATTGAGACCCCTAGTGGTCAGGCACCGTAGAGGGACTAAAGTAAAGAAAAAAAATGTTTAAATATTTTACAAATAGAAAAAAATACACATAATTGGTATCACCGCATCCGTATAAGTCTGATCTATTAAAATATAAAATAATTTATCCCATAAAGTAATAATTTGCGCCAACAACAAATGCAAAAGTCAGCTCACCTGGTTTGTTTAAGACAAGGGAATACGCCCGGACTGGCAGAGGAAGCTCTCTCCAAATTCACATACAAGTAAAATATACAGATAATGTATACAAAGTCCAGCGCAAGACCTTCTTGTTAAAATGGAAGACGTTCCAGAGCTTTATTTACACAATTATAAAAACGATTCAAACATGATGTTAAATGGAGTACAGAAAAATCGCATCAAAGCCGACGCGTTTCGGAGCAATCGCTCCTTATTCATGGCATGCTATCGCAACAACTAGGCTAGTTTAAATATCCTGCCACCGAAACACGTGATGCATCACGTGTTTGGAATGGATACAAACACAACTTTATTTAAAACAATCAAACTATCATAAAAACAATGCGAAAAGTGAAAAATAGTCAATAATGACACATTAGATCATGACGTTTGTTAAGGCCATTAGGATATCTAGTATCTAGTTTAAAGATCCACCACGCCTCACGTGCTAACAATTTTTTCCTATGATCGTCGCCTCTCGGCGGTCGTGAACCTCACTCGATACCTTGTACACTAAAATCAGAAATGTCTTCCAGATGTTCATCATGAAAATGTCTCGATGCCATAGAGATTCCCAAATTCAACTGTTTTTTTTACATCTGACAAATGTCTACGGATAGGGGATTTTAAAGTGCACGTCATGCAACCTATATACTGCTTTTGGCATGTAATTAAGTAAACCACATATCGTGTGTTACAGTTAATGTAAGACTTCATAGTGAAAGTAGACTGTTGTGAAGTAGAGTAAAATTCCTTGGAAACAGTAACATAGGTGCACGTAATACATCTAGAATGGCCAGATTTAAACATTCCTATATTAGACACCCACACTGGTCTCTGTGACGGAGGAAAAAAAAGGCTGGGAGATAAAATAGATCTCGAAGTCTGACCTCTCCTAGGTATAAAGCGGACGTCGTTTTCAGAGACAATTTGTCTCGAACTGACCGTTTCAGTCAAGATGGGAGGGTATTTTTTGACAATGTTACAGATTTGCTTTTACCCCATTTGCATTCTTCATTGATTGACTCATCTTTAGATATTAGAAGGTCCGATCTAGAAATTCATACTACTCTTTTATTAGTTTATTCTAAAAACCATTTTGGATAGCCTCGTTAACTTAACCTGTTGTTGACTTCTCTTTCATACTGTGGTAACTGTGCTACAATAGAACAGATATGTTTAGTCCTAATTTGTTCCCCATAAGGGATGGCGTCTATCACACGCCGAGGATGATTAGAAGTGGCATGCAAAATGGTATTTCTAGCAATATATTTTCTATTGGGAAGTACTTCTTCGGGATTTTCCTACAAGGGTAACATCAGGAAAATGAATACTCTCCCTCTGCCATTCCAATGTAAAGTGCAAGTTCAAATTGTTGTTATTAATATACAAGCAAAAATGATTTGCATCCTCCTGTGACCCCGCCCCCCCCCCCCCCACCACCACCACCACCACCACACACACACATCAGGAGCAGGTCGTCTGTATAGCGACCATAGCACCCGATGTGGGGGGAGAAGGGGCAAGAAGAGGAAAACAAGTATCTCTCCTCCCAGGCGGACATAAAAATGTTTGCCAGGGAAGGGGAGAACTTAGCCCCCATGGAAGCACCACATTTTTGTACATAGAAATCGCTATCAAAAACAAAATAGTTTTCTCCTGAGCCCTTCCCTCCCTTTCCCTTCCCCTTTTTTTTTTTTTTGCTTTGTTGTTTTTGTTGTTGTTGTTGGTGTGTGTGTTTGTTTGTTGTGTGTTGTCCTTCTTTTCTTATAGCTTTTAACTTATAGGCTTTCTTATCACAGATAAAGGTGCTTATTGTACCCTCTGCTGACTATTTTATTTGTCGTTTTGTTCAACCTCAAGGATTGCATTCCTATATAGACCATACAGCACGTTAATGTCTCTACTAATTCTTTGAAGCGGTATCTTCCTTTATTGCTTTGTTCATCACCATTTTGTTTGTATGAAACTGTCATTATAACGTTTATACATCTTGTAATGTTTGATACGCTGCACGTGATGTAATACTTTTTTCATTAATAAAACTTCTTTCTTGAATAAAAAATAAAGATAAAAAAATAGTTATGGGTCAAAAGAAACTCAGTGCACATTACAAGAAATTCAATGAAAATAGGAGAATATGCACTAAAACGTTCCAAATGCGTCCTAAGAATATCAATAGCCAAATGATGAGGGATGGAAGAATATAGAGATGCAACATCACATGACACCCATGAAAGTGCAGGATCCCAATCTCTACCTGATATCATGGTGATAAGGCTCTTAACATATCCTGGCAAGGGCACCAAGGGTTGTAAAATGAATCTAAGCAGGACCCCAATGGTTCACCAAGAGAACCAATCCCTGCCACAATGGGTCGTAATGGTGGGGGAAACATGTCTTTGTGCACTTTAGGAAACGCATGAAAGATGGGGATCACAGGATCCTTCAGCTTCAAAATATAGCCGGGTAAAAACTTGTATCAATATACATGTACAATGATACTATGATACTATGTACAATGATACATGCGATACCAAAGGGGTCATTTACTTGCTTAAGTGCCCCTGCGGTAAGGGATATGTAGGAAAAATGGCCCGCAGTATAAAAGTAAGATTGAATGAACATCGATCTAGCATCAGACTTGCTGCAAGGAACGTAGCACAGGATAAAGAAAAAACAAAGCCCTTCGGGGAGAGTAGTGTGGCTAAACATTTTCTTGAATTGAGACATAATGTGTCTGACTTACGATGGTGTGTATTGGAGGAAGTGAGAGGTAGTGAAGGGTTAACTCTGGAGTCTTGTCTATTACGTCGAGAGGCCCCGCTGGATTTTTGACCTTAAGACCTTAGCACCGGCTGGCCTGAATGAGGCACTTAGTTTTAAAGTGTTTTTGTAAATGTATTTTGTTGTTGTATAATGTGAGTATAAAAAGGACTTACTGACGTGGGTATGCACGCTTGAGAAAGGGGGAGGGATTCTGCCGAAACTTTGCGTGGTTTCGCTTACCGCCCGCCCTTCCGCTTACCTGCTCCAGGTGGAACGCCGAGTCTATGGCGCCACGCTAATGCTCCGTGCATTGTGAAGCTCTATATGGCTCAGAGATCGCAGAATCCTGTTTGACCATGGAACTATGTGCGGTTGAAGCGCAAGTACTCTTTCTTATATCTGTTATTTATTATGATGTTTGAGAATTAATAACATACATGCCAACTCTCCCGTTTTTGGCGGGGGGGGGTCCCGCTATTTGGGGTCCCCTCCCGCCCTCCCGGGGGAGTTGGCATTCCTCCCGCCGCCAGAAGGCGGCGGGGGCTCTTTAAATGGCCGCGGCGACAGAGTAGCGCTAGTGCGCTACTCTGGCGCTGCCGGGCCGCTCCTACAGGCGGGTGAAGCGGCCGCTGCGTCCACTTCACCCGCCCGGAGTCTCGCTGTGCAGGGAGGAGGCAGGAGGGATCGCTCCTCCTCCTCCTCCCCCTGTATGTCCGGCGCCGGTGTGTGCGCCGTACATACAGGTCAGCGGCGCAGGGGAAGTGACGCGCGGCTGCAGGGGAGTGACGCGCGGCTGCAGGGGAGTGACGCGCGGCTGCTCTCACTTCCCCCTGCGCCGCTGAGGAGATCGTCCGGAGCGGCCGTGCTGCAGGAGCCTGGTGAGGTAAGTGGATTTTATTATTTTATTTTTATTAGCTATATGGGGGGCTCTGCCTGGCAACAATGGGGGCACTACCTGGCAACAGAGGGGACATCTACCTGGCAACAGAGGGGCACTACCTGGCAACAGAGGGGCATCTACCCTGGCAACAGAGGGGGACATCTACCTGGCAACAGAGGGGACATCTACCTGGCAACAAGGGGGCACTACCTGGCAACAGAGGGGGCACTACCTGGCAACAGAGGGGGCACTACCTGGCAACAAGGGGGCATCTACCTGGCAACAATGGGGGCACTACCTGGCAACAATGGGGGCACTACCTGGCAACAGAGGGTGCATCTACCTGGCAACAAAGGGGACATCTACCTGGCAACACAGGGGGCATCTACCTGGCAACAGAGCGGGCATCTACCTGGCAACGAGGGGCACTACCTGCAACAATGGGGGGATCTACCTGGCAACAATGGGGCACTACCTGGCAACAATGGGGCACTACCTGGCAAACAATGGGGGCACTACCTGGCAAACAATGGGGGTACTACCTGGCAAACAATGGGGGCACCTACCTGGCAAACAATGGGGCACTACCTGGCAAACAAAGGGGGCACCTACCTGGCTAACAAAGGGGGGCACCTACTGGCTACAGAGGGGGCATCTACTTGGCTACAAGGGGGCATCTACCTGCCTGTAAGGGGCACTACCTGCTTATGGGGGGTTACTACCTGGCTATAAGGGCATCTACCTGGTTTTCTTCCAAAGCCGTTATGCAGTTAGGTGGAGTGGGTGTGGCTTTTTGAAGGGCGTGGCATACCGACAAGATGGGCGTGCCCATGCAAATTTTTGCCGCGGTGCGCTACGCTCACCGCCCACTGAAGTCTCCTGCTTTTTCATTTTCAAAAGTTGGCAACTATGATTAATAAATTTCTACTTTTGATACAAGTTTTTACCCGGCTATATTTTGAAGCTGAAGTTTGGTGGAGTTGCGGAGCTCCCAAGCAGGGTAACAAGTGGCCAACACACAAACCTTTATCTACCAGCTGTTACATGATCACAGGATCCTTCACATATAATTTGTCTACAAGAGTTACAGTAATAGCTCCTATCTTAACCCCCCTCATTAACAATGTATTTTAGACGGGTTTGGAAAAGTTTTGTGGGATCCGATCTAAGTGGTTGATAGGTAGTTTCATCCAGTAGAATATTTTTACACAATCTGCTGTACAACCCTGAATTCATGAGAACAACAGCTCCCCCTTTATCTGCTGGTCTGAACAAAAAGACATTGTTGTCTTTTAATTATCTAATTCATGATTTTCTGCTCTGCTAAGGTTATTGCTAACATGACAAGAACAACTCCTCATTTTTCAGTACCCAGTATAACCCTTTAATGCACCTTGACATTCCTGTACTTCATGCTTCAGTGCCTGTTAGGCCGTGTTCACACGGCTTATTCCCGACGGATTTGTGCGCCGTATTGAGCTCACAAATCCGGCGTGAATAAGGGGCGGGGCGGGGGCGGGGCCGGAGCGCGACGGGGGCGCCGCTCCCGGCCCCATAGACAATGCATTGTTTACGGCGCGTACGCGCCGTAAATAATGTGCATGTCACTTTCTCTCCCCGCGGCGGATTCGCCAAGCGGGGAGGAGCGACGGAATCCACGGTTCTATATGAGAGCAGTGGATTACCGTAATGACTCCGACGGATTGGCGCCGTACTGAAGCGCACATCCGGCGCGGAGTACGGCGCCAATCCGTCGGCAAATAAGCCGTGTGAGCGAGGCCTTAATGCACCATGGTGTTCAGGAACATCATGATTGCTATCTGTCACCCTGTGCAGAGACAGAGTGAGAGCTCCCTGCTAATTGCTGTTTCTGACAGCTGGCCACACAGGCAACACAGCAGGGGGTCAATCAACTGGGCCCCTGCCTCTTATCACCTCTGTTCTGTGTGAGAGGGTGCTTTCACACAGTGCGGTTTTTGGTGCATTTTTGATGCGTTTTTTGTGCAGGAAGGCACAACAATTAATGCTATACATTGTCGCACAAAAAAACGCATCCAAAAAAACGCATCAAAACCGCACCGTGTGAAAGCACCCAGACACTGAAGAGATCAGATTACTGTGCTGGGTCCTAGTGCCCTGTGCTGTGAGGGACTGTCACAGCCTGAAATACTTCATTAACCCCTCCACTGCCTAATCATTTCACTGCCCCTGTGATTTATTATTATTAATAGTGAGATAAATATATATATATTGCTTTCTGCAAAATGCCTAGAGGGTTAATAAACTTCCTAAATGATGTTTTGACTACCTTGAGGGGCGTAGTTTCTGAAATGGAGTCATTTATGGGGGTTTCTAACATAAAAGCCCCTCAAAACCACGTGAGAAGTAGCCTGGTTCCCAAAAAATCTGTTCTGCAAATTTTCTTGAAAATGTAAAAATTTGCTACTAAATTTCAAAGCCCCCAAATGTCTTAAAAAAATAAAAGGATGTTTAAAAAAATTATGCCAACACAAAGTAGACATATGGTAGATGTTCATTATTTACTACTTTGTTTGGTGTGACAATGTGTCTTGCACACAGAAATTTTTAAACTTTGAAAATGGCAAATTTTTTCAAATTTTCACAACATTTTGATAAACAAAAATTTTATCAACCAAAATTAATTGTTAACTTAAAGCACAATGTGTCACGAGAAAACAATCTCTGAATCACATGGATAGGTAAAAGTATTGAAAAGCTATTCACAGATAAAGTGGCACATGTCAGATTTGAAAAAACAAAACCTCCGCAACCCGGTGCTTTAACCCTTTGATTGTGGCGGTGTGTTACCGCAGCGCAATCAAAGGGTTCCCTGCTCTGTCGGGTGATCAGAACACCCGGTAACCCGACAGAGCTCGGGGAATGGCTGCACAGTCAGCCCTGGGGATGTAGAGTAGCTCCAGAGCTGTCTGTGTAACAAGCCAGTGTTCAGGCCAGCCTGTGTGCTGTCCTGATCACTGCCTGTGCAGACTGACACAGATTATAATGTTTTATCATATTTGAATTTTATAATAAATTGATAATTGTAAAAAAAAAAAAAAAAAACTAAACCAGTTCTCCCTTCATGGGATTAAACAAAAAAAGTAAAAAAAAAAAGCCCATAAAAAGTGTAAAAAAAGAATAAAAAAATAAATAATAAAATAAAAATAAATATTTAATAAAGAATAATTGTGCATAAATTACACACACAAAAAAACATACACATATTAGGTATCCACACGGCCACAATAACCTGTTATTACGTGTGAAATATGAACAGTGTAAGAAAAATGTAAAAAAAAAAACAATTTTATTTTTTTTTTACATAAAAAAAATTAGCAATTATTTATAAGTGAACTTAAACTATTCCCCCGTAAAGTAAAACTTGTCTCGAATAAAAGAGGCCTCATCCAACTGCGTCATTGAAAAAATAAAAAAGTTACAACTGTTGAAACACAAGGAGGCAAAAACTAAAAAAAAAATTCTGGTCATTAACTACTTTTCAGGCCTAGGGCTTAAGGGGTTAAAGGGTTAAACAAACCTGTAACATTGTCAAAAAATACCCTCCCATCTTGACTGAAACGGGCAGTTCGAGACAAATTGTCTCTGAAAACGATGTCCGCTTTATACCTAGGAGAGGTCAGACTTTGAGATCTATTTTATCTCCCAGCCTTTTTTTTTTTCCGTTACAGAGACCAGTGTGGTTGACTAATATAGGAATGTTTAAATGTGGACATTCTAGATGTATTACGTGCAACTATGTTACTGTTTCCAAGGAATTTTACTCTACTTTCAAAACAGTCTACTTTCACTATGAATCTTACATTAACTGTAAGGCTATGTTCCACGGGCGTAAAATGGGCCGTATTTCGGTCCTTAATTTACGCGCCGAAGTGCGCCAATTACGGGCAGGAAACACGCCCATTCATTACGGTAATCCACAGTTCTCTAGAGAACTATGGATTACGTCTCCTCTCCCTGCTCGGCGAATACGCCGGGCGGGAGATAATTGACATGTGAATTACCGCGCGTATACGCGCCGCTAGTATGTTAGTTTAGGCCGGCGAGTGCCGGCCCTACCGCTCAACATCCCCCGCTCACCGCCCTGCCCCCGTTCACACGGAGTTAATTGCGGGTGCGTAATTACGCCCGCAGTTAATAGCCGTGTGAACATAGCCTAACACACGATATGTGGTTTACTTACCGTATATACTCGAGTATAAGCCGAGTTTTTCAGCACAAAAAATGTGCTGAAAATCCACCGGCTTATACTCGAGTCACTGTCGGAGCTCCGGGCTGCGGCGATGGCCCGTGGGCTGACAGGGACGCTTCAGCTATATGCGGCTCCTCAGGGAGAGCATATAACTGAATGCAGAGTACCTGACAGCGTCTGGGCGCTGCCGTGGCCCGTGCGCTGTCAGCGATCTCCTCCCCTGTGTGCGACTCCTCTGGAGCGCACACAGGTGAAGAGGTACCACTGCGGCGCAGAGAGCGAGCGCTCCGTGCTCCGCAGTGGACTCCGGGCGGCCGCAGACTCGCGGCTGTCCGGAGTTTCCGGCACAGGCAGTGTGTGTCATCACGCTGCGTGCGCGGTCTGATGACGTCACGCGCCTGTGCCGAGAAGGCCGAGGACAGCGCGCGGGAGGCCGGACAGCGAGGAGGCGGAGCAGCGGGGAGTCAGGTAAGTGGGTTTTTTTTGTTTTAAAACGCTGCCTACACCCTGCCTATAGGACCTATACTGCCTATACCCTGCCTACAGCCTACCTATAGGACCTATACCTGCCTATACCCTGCCTACAGCCTACCTATAGGACCTATACCTGCCTATACCCTGCCTACAGCCTACCTATACCTGCCTATACCCTGCCTATAGCCTACCTAGAGGATCTATACCTGCCTATAGCCTGCGTAGGGGGACCTATAACTGCCTATAGCCTGTCTAGGGGGTCTATACCTGCCTATAGCCTGCCTAGAGGGACCTATACCTGCCTATAACGACCTATAGCCTGCCTAGGGTGACCTATACCATGCCTATAGCCTGCCTAGGGGAACCTATAACGACCTATACCTGCCTATAACCTGCCTAGGGGGACCTATACCTGCCTATAACGACCTATACCAGCCTATAACCTGCCTATGGGGGACATATAGCTGCCTATATCTGCCTATGGGGGACATTAAACTGCCTATACCTGCCTATGTAATTTCATTGGTATCTATTTTTTATTTTTAAAATTCACCAGTAGCCGCTGCATTTTCCACCCTAGGCTTATACTCGAGTCAATAAGCTTTCCCGGTTTTTGTGGCAAAAGTAGGTGCCTCGGCTTATACTCGGGTCGGCTTATACTCGAGTATATACGGTAATTACATGTAAATCATGCCAAAAGCAGTATGTAGGTTGCACGATGTGCACTTTAAAATCCCCTATCCGTAGACATTTGTCAGATGTAAAAAAACAGTTGAATTTGGGAATCTCTATGGCATCGAGACATTTTCATGATGAACATCTGGAAGACATTTCTGATTTTAGTGTACAAGGTATTGAGCGAGTTTCAAGACCGCCGAGAGGCGGCGATCGTAGGAAAAAATTGTTAGCACATGAGGCGTGGTGGATCTTTAAACTAGATACTAGATATCCTAATGGCCTTAACAAACGTCACGATCTAATGTGTCATTATTGACTATTTTTCACTTTTTGCATTGTTTTTATGATAGTTTGATTGTTTTAAAGGGAACCTGTCACACAGGTTATGCCCCCCTTGCTGAGGGCAGCTCAAGTTAGTGGCAGACCTGCTGTTTCCAGCGCTGTGTCCCTTATTCTGTAAGATGCTGTAGGTTTAGGGCATTTAATGCTCAAATCTTATTCTTGAGCAGGTGTTAGCTCCACCCACCAAAGGCTAGCCACGCCCACTAACAGTTATTCACATGTTTCTACCAATTCAAAGTAATAGGTTTGTCAGTTGAGGTGGGCGGGGCTAGCCTCCGATTGGCCGGGTTTGAAAAAAACTGACTCTTTGAAGAACTCTTCGAATGACTCTTCTGGCTGTAAACTGCAGATTTGAGCATTAAATACACGAAAACTACAGCATCTTACAGAATAAGGGACACAGCAATGGAAACAGCAGGTCTGACACTACCTTGTTCTGTCCTCAGCCAGGGGGGCAAAAACTATGTGACAGGTTCTCTTTAAATAAAGTTGTGTTTGTATCCATTCCAAACACGTGATGCATCACGTGTTTCGGTGGCAGGATATTTAAACTAGGCTAGTTGTTACGATAGCATGCCATGAATAAGGAGCGATTGCTCCGAAACGCGTCGGCTTTGATGCGATTTTTCTGTACTCCATTTAACATCCTGTTTGGATCGTTTTTATAATTGTGTAAATAAAGCTCTGGAACGTCTTCCATTTTAACAAGAAGGTCTTGCGCTGGACTTTGTATACGTTATCCGTATATTTTACTTGAAAGTAATAATTTGGTTTGGTTATTTCATGTCCCCCTAAAAAATGTAAGAAATAAATGATCCCAAAACGGTACCAATAAAAACTAAACTTCAGTCCGCAAAAAGTGCCCCCTGACTCAGGTCCATAGGTGGAAGATGAAAAGCTATTGATCTCGGAAAATGGCGCCGCTTAAAAATTTAAAAAGAGAGAATTTTTTTGATTTTTTTTTTTTAAAAAGTACTAAAACACTACAAAAACCTTTGGTTGTCCCGGATTTGTACGGACCTGCAGGATACAGATAACTCATCACTTAGGCTATGTTCACACGGCTTAACTGCGGGGCGTAATTACGGACTGAATTACGTCCCAGAATAAGCCGTGTGAACATGGCCTTATAGCGAAGAGTGAACAATAGGAAAATAAAACCCCAACAAACATGGCACAAGTACGTTTTTTTCACATTCCACCCCAAATAGAATTTTTTTTCGGTTTCCCAGTATTGAAGGCGAAGAGGAAAAAAAGAAGAGCCAAAAAATTATGACCGGCTGATGGGAGGATATGAAGAGGGTGATATCGGCAATGTCACAGCAGCTCAACAGTTGTAATCTGGACTAATATAACAATATTGTAATATATATTTTTATAATGAAAACGGGTCATCATTGTTAGGTCCACAGCAACCAGTCTATCAGAAAGGACGTGATATCACCAGAGCTCATCTGATGACCATGACCGTTCATATTGTACCAAGTTCTATCATGACTCCATCTAAATGGAATTCCTTCTTGTTTTCTTGGTGGCATGATGGGGGGGATCTGATTTTCTAAATGTAAATTAAGCCTAAATCTTATCATGAAAACCTCTGCAATTCATTTAATCCTCCACTTTCAAGATCTCTGCTGGCTGCAATGAATGGGGACATCACTACACTAGAATTCTTTGGAGACAGTTGGGTTGCTTAGATGGAAGATCCCTCTTGAATACCCTTTAAAATTTCAAGATCACTGCTGGCTGCAATCAATGGGAACATCAGTAAACTAAAATTCTCTGGAGACAGTTGGTTTGCTTAGACAAAGGACCCTTCTCGAATGGAGATACCATTTACATTTTCAATAAACCCTCTGCCTGGCTGTAATGAATCGAGGGATTATCCCTACACTAGAATCTTTGGAGGCCGAGTTTGGTTTGGCTTAGACGGAGGATCCCTCTTGAATGGAGATACCCTTTAAACTTTTAAGATCTCTGCTGGCTGCAATGATTGAGGACCTCACTACACTAGAATTCTCTGGCGACTGAGGACCCCTCTTGAATGGAGATACCCTTTAAACTCTCAAGATCTCTGCTGGCTGCAATGAATGGGGACATCACTGCACTAGAATTCTTGGAGACGGTTGGTTTCCTTAGACAAAGGACCCTTCTCGAATGGAGATACCCTTTAAACTCTCAAGATCTCTGCTGGCTGCAATGAAGGGGGACGTCAGTAAACTAGAATTCTTTGGAGACAGTTGGTTTGCTTAGACGGAGGACCCTTTTTGAATGGAGATACCCTTTAAACTTTTAAGATCTCTGCTGGCTGCAACGAATGTGGACATTATAGAATTCCGTGGGGACAGTTGGTTTGCTCAGATGGAACCCCCTCCATCTTCCGAATGGAGATTCCCTTTAAATTATCACTTCAGTAAGTTAGACATTGCATTAAACGGCCTGTGGTGACTACCTGATGTCTCGCTCGGACATCTTGCTGTACGGCAGGTTGAGTTTCACAATGTGGTTGCTGACAAGTTCTTCGATGCTCGCTTTGAAGCCCAATGTTTGCTGAAATCCGGGAGCCATGGCCTGCACCAGGAATCGCATGTCATTTGGCAGCCATAAGACCTTAAAAATAAAGATTCAGACATGGGTCATATAAGAAAACAGACCTGGTCTATACAGTCGAACACATCGCATACTGCAGGATATATCACTATAGGGTAAGGCTGTGAGGCCAGATAATGGGCGAGGACTCAGGGTTGCCATGAGTATGGTTGGCAGTCACTTTGGTAACCCACTTTTAGATTCTTAACCAGCCCCATCAAAATTGGCTTGGACTACTATCAGGGCCATGACAATGCAGCATACACATAAAAAAGTTTTTTTTTTTCCATTTGTTTGTTTTTTATACCAATCACATTTCACACTAAATAACCTGTTAGATTAATTCTACAGGTTATTACGGTCGTGTAGATATCTAATATGTGTAGGTTTTATTTTTTTTGAGTAATATAGGCACAATTATTTATTATTAAATATTTATTTTTATTTTATTTAATTTTATCTACACTTTTTTTGTTTTTTTTTAAGGCTATGTTCCCACGATGTACTGCAGCGCGTACAGTACGCGCCACAGTACATCGTGTGTCTCGGGAGCTCGCGCTAATACGAGATAATATGAGAACTATGGATTACCGTAATTTCGGCGCTCATCTCGCCCATATTAGAGCGCAAATACACGGCGAAATGCGCGCTGAAATTACCCCGTGTGAACATAGACTAATAATCATATGAAGGGGTAACTATTTTACAATTTTTTTTACACTTAGAAATGTATGTCAGTGTTAGACACAGGCAGCTGTCAGGGCAGCACACAGTGTACCCTGACTGCAGGATTGTTATACAGACAGCCCTGGGACTACTGTTCAGACAGTCCCTGGGCTCTGCCGGGTCACTGGGAGTTCTGATCACATGATGGATTATTCCGCAGTCATAGACTGCGGCGATCAATGGGTTAAACGCCGGGGGGGGCAGAGGTTTCCTCCACCTCCCGGCACTTGCAGAGACCGCTCTAGGAAGAGCTGCTGCTCTGGGAGTCTTCACTTAACTGTCCCTTTATGTTGAAAGCTAATCTTTGTAGTTAGAAAACCCCTTTAAGCTACCTAAGGCTATGTCTACACAAATTGGCCTCCAATATCCGACGTACTGCGGTTTTAGCACAGATTTTCTCGAAAAAAATCGTGGTTATTTTTCGGATTTCACACCGGCCCAGTACATTGACTGAACAGGAAGCCAACGGGAATCCCACAGAAGATAGAACATGTTATATTTTCAACAGAGGGCTGACAGTTTAGAAATCTCACAGTAAAAAATCCATGCTGTGCTGACTACAACACGGATTTTCTATTGCGGTCTATGAATCATATTTTTGTGGATTCCAAATAGTGAACCCTCTTAAAAATCCGACTGTAATCCTCTGCTGTGTAGACATTGTCTTAGAGCTTAGAAAAATTTCCTCCTCTTCTTGCAGTACCGCTTTTCACCACCATCAGTTATCACTACTTTCCTTAGACTCCTATGCAACAGCGCCCCCATCTTTAAACTAGTCAAGATCTGATTTACAAAGCAAAAATCATGTTTGAACCGTAATCATTTTGCAATAGATCATCCCAAAGAAATAGCAGTGACATGATTTCATTCAGCAGGGAGAGCTCTGAAACATTTCTATTTCCCAATGTCGTTGCTACTATCCCTTTAAGACATTTATACTCTCTCATACAGAGATATTTTTGACATCCATATACCAGTTTTGGATCAATAGCAGCTTCATTAAAAACTTCCAGGGTCCGGTTAATCCACGTGTCTCGGTAGGGATGATCCTGCGGTGGACGATAGAGGTCAAAAATCACTGTCTTATTGGCTCGGTCAGCAAGCCTTAAGAAATCGATGAGTTTAAAAATGGACTGATTCATAGCCGTCTGGTGGTCTTCAGAAGTTAAGGATTCCATATAGGAAAACGGTGGTTTCTGAGGAACAGGAAGGCGTAGATTAAAACATTTTTAATTAAATTAAATTTAGGAATAACTTCCTACTCTATTATGAGCATGATTGAGCACATTAACTGCAGCCATACTGCTTTGTCTTGTATCTCCTGGTATGTCACCATAATAGTTGAGGATAAACACAGGTGGGATTCCTCTTTAAGTTCCTGTCTGGTTGTCTGTATAGACAGTACTGAATAATGCACTTTATATCAGCTCCTATGAGATGACTGCTTATTCTGTCTCAGTCTATCCAGCAAAGCTGACACTTGAATGGCAGAACACCAAAAGTGTCAGCCTATTATGACTGCTGGGCCAGTACAATACAGAGGTCGCTTACTAGCTGTCCTATGAGATGACTGTGCTTATTCTGTCCCAGTCTATCCAGAAAAGCTGACACTTGACTGGCAGAACACTAAAAGTGTCAGCCTATTGTGACTGCTGTGCTAGTACAATACAGTGGTTGCTTACTAGCTGTCCTATGTACCCACCTCAAATGTATAGCGCCCTGGAACCAAGGGCGCTCTAAAATAAATAATAATAATAATAAATAACTGTGCTTATACTGTCCTAGTCTTTACAGCAAAGCTGACAAATGAATGGTAAGACATTAAGGGCATGTCCCCACTGCACGGGTTTTCGGCCATTTTTTTAGGCAGTTTGCGGTTTTGCAGACCGCCTGAAAAACCAGCCGAAAATGAGCAGAACGGGGCGCTATGGAAAACCCGTACAGCAGTCCCCACTGCAAGGGTTTTCCGGCCAGCGGTTTTTCCGCCCGCGGGCCGCCCGAAAAACACTGAGCATGCACATTCTTCCGTCCGGTTTCCAGACGAAATATGTGCTTCTCAATGTGAAGAGAAAAGCCGCCCCCGCAAAAACGGCCGCAAAACAGTGCAGTTACCGGTCGCATAAACCGACCGGTATTTGGCACTTGCCGTGTGAACACACCCTAAGGGCAAAATGTCCCATTAGGGCTGCACCATTTTTTGGTGTATTTTGCGCCAAAAAACTGTTGACGCCCTATTCACTATATAAATGAACTGTCGTACACCAACACTAGGTGCCCGCGGCCAAACCTCGTCCTGACCTCGGCGCAAACTCGACGTGGGTTTGTGGCGTGTGCGCTGGCCGTGGTCGCGGCGCAAGTGGGGCATGGTTTGGGGCGCGGCTTGCGCCGAGGGTTTGCCCTCATGCAAATTAGTAGGCAGGGGGAAAACCACGCCGCGCACCAGCCGCCGCGCTGAGGACTCCCTGTCAAGAATCGACAGGAGAGTTCTCAAACACGCGCGGCAAGGCCGCGGCTTAACCCGCGGCGTGTGAATATTAACGCGGTTTCCCGCGGAAACCATGTTAATAAACTGGGCGCGATTTGGACGTGGTTTTGGCCGCGGAAACCGCGTCAGAGCCCACAGCCATAACCGCGTTCAAATCCGTCGTGTGAACATGCCCTAAATGTCAGCCAATTGTGACTGCTGTGCCAATACAATACAATGGTTGCTTACTTGCTGTCCTGTGAGAAGACTTCGCTTATACTATTCTAGTCTATAGAGCAAAGCTGACAAATAAATGGCAGGACACTAAAAGTATTAGTCTATTGTGATTGCTGCACCAACATGAGAACTACAATATCACCTGTGTTTATCCCGAAATATGTGCTTCATCTAGGACTCTAGTAGTACAGCACAGTGGTCATTTACTAGCCATCCTGTGAGATGACTCTGTTTATACTGTCTCAGTCTATACAGCACAGTTAAAAAGTGAATGACAATACACTAGGGATGACATTTCCCAACACGCCAACGCCAGTTTTTTGGTCTATATTGCGCTAAAACCGCATAGCTCATATATAGGTATACCTGACGCCAGATTTTTGATAGGGGCGGACTTTCTGTTGCACTTTACACTTATTTAATGCGCCTAAAAACTGACATAGCACCGCCAATTTTCGGACATCTCGCCCTAGAAGCATAAGTCTATTGTGACTGCTGTGCGAGAACTGCAATATTTCAGGTATTTTAATATATGGCTAGTAAAATACATTTCCGTTGGTAATAAAAAAAATCATTAAAAAAACCCTCCTGTGGATGAAGGTTTGTATTCTATCTAATGAAGCAAGATACTCTGTACCTGTCGTGAAATATTAGGTATTTTCTATTCTTCTCGCTTTTAAAAAAAATTATGGGCAGACTGCACCCAGAGCTATGTTATTTCTGGCTATTCCCGCCCTCCTCCCTCACAAACATAGAGAGACTCTGCAGCTGCATCCCCCTCCACCATGGGCAGCATATATAAGTAGGATACCTGTGTGAACCACTTCCCAGCGTTAAGATTCTCCAGCATATCCCAAGGTAACAAGGCAGCGTTGACGTTGGTAAAGTTAGGAAACACGTCCTTCACATTTGTGGTTCTCCTTAAAGTGCTATCGTGCATAAGAAAGGGGACGCCGTCATAACTGGAAAGGAAAACATTTGTGTCATTCATAATAAATATAGGACGGGTCGCCGACCGCACATGGCGAGCACTGGACAAACGCCACAAATGCAACACAGAACCCTTCTTTATCCAGTGACAATGACAGGCTTGTTAGCGATCCGAGAGCATAGCAGACATCAGCTCAGTGACTGCATCTACATCCCAAATGTGTGATCTCGAAGGGAATACAAGTACTTACTAAAGCAGAGATATCATGAATGGACGTCCTTTCTTCATACATAGGTATGTTTTTCTCACTCTCTGACATGAAATCCGAATAAACCTTCCCTGCTTTAGGTCAATTAGGAACCAAAATAATTTATATTTGGGAGAATTTTTCGAGCCATTTATATTACTTTCTGCAAACTCAAAAGTTTCCATACACTGGGATTACTATGCCTTTAAACAATTTGGGACCGCCCATATGATGATGTCAGGTCTTTGGAAGATTCTAATAGTTTTATTGGCAACATCGGAGTTAATTAGACACACAGCTGCGGATGTATTTTAACGCACATCAGAAACAAATTGCTTCTGTGTGTAACATCATGGGAAAGGCTAAAAAAATCAGCCAATATATTAGGAAGAGAATTGTGGACTTGCACAAGTCTGGATCATCCTTGGGTGCAATTTTAAGATACCTGAAGGTGCCTCGTTCATCTGTACAAACAATTATACGCAAGTACAACCAAGATGGGAATGTCCAGCCATCATACCGCTCAGGAAGGACACGGTTCTGCGTCTCAAAGATGAACGTACTTGGGTCCGACATGTGCATATCAACCCAAGAACAAAAGCAAAAGACCTTGTGAAGATGCTGGTGGAAGCTGGTAAGATTGTGTCATTATCCACAGTGAAACGAGTACTGTATCAATATGGGCTGAAAGGCCGCTCTGCCAGGAAGAAGCCATTACTCCCAAAGAAACAAATAAAAGCCAGATCAATTTTTGCAAACGCACAGGAACAAAGACCTACATTTTTGGAGACATGTCCTGTGGTTTGATGACACTGAAATTGAAGTGTTTGGCCATAATGACTATTGTTACGTTTGGAGGAAAAAGGGAGAAGCTTTGAAGCCTAAGAACCAGGGGCGTTGCTAGGGTCCTAAAACATCCGGGGCTCGGGCCCTTTGTGTTTTGCTCAGCAGGGCGGGGTTCACATGACATTTTTCACGCCACATTGTGAACTGCGGCATGATGTGTTTTTACAGAGAAAAACCTTCTGCTCCTGTCACTAATTTTCAGCATATTCCACATAGAGTGACCCTATATCTATATACCTGCCTCAGCAGTCACAGCACAATGAAAATCACCAATGACAAATTTACTTTTTCAAAACCCCTCCCCTCCGTATGACAGTGTAATACCCCTAAACAGTCACCAAAACATCCACCTACACATGGAGCAAATCTACCAGACGCATGATTGTTACTAAAAACACCTCCTACAAAAAAAAGACCCTAAACTATTACTACTTAAGGCTCAAATAATCCTGCCAGACCCTGAGCAAACGCAATCCCCATATGTGACCATCAGCTGTACACAGGCTCTGATTACATATATTACCGCCATACAATGACCATATAGTGGTAGATACTAGTTGTATGTAGACGCTCTGCAGACATATAAGTGATTACACTGCAGTTACATTTAGTGACTCACAGGAGACGTCTTTTCTGATCAGCGTCGTTCACTTTCCCTTTTCTTCTCCATCCAGTTCACACCTTCATGCTGATATCTCCAGTGCAATACTCGTCCCTGCAGATTTGGACACAAATATCTTAGAATCCTCACATTTCCAGCAACTCCTTAATTATAGGTATATAAGTCCCCTCAGTTAGGTAGGTGTATAGGTCCCCTCAATTAGGCAGGTATATAGATATAGGGTCATTGTCAGGCAGGTATATAGATATAGGGTCAATGTCAGGCAGGTATATAGATATAGGGCCACTCTCAAGCAGGTATATAGATATGGGGCCACAGGCAGGTATAGGGGGCCACAGGCAGTTATATGGGGCCACAGGCAGTATATGGGGGCACTGAGGCAGGTATATGGGGCCCACAGGCGGTATATGGGGGCACTGAGGCAGTATATAGGGGCACTGAGGCAGTATATAGGGGCACTGAGGCAGGTATAGGGGGCCACAGGCAGTATAGGGGGCCACAGGCAGGTATAGGGGGCCACAGGCAGTATAGGAGGCCACAGGCAGTATAGGGGGCCACAGGCAGGTATAGGGGGCCACAGGCAGTATATGGGGCCGCAGGCAGTATAGGGGGCCACAGGCAGGTATAGGGGGCCACAGGCAGTATATGGGGCCACAGGCAGGTATAGGGGGCCACAGGCAGGTATAGGGGACCACAGGCAGTATATGGGGCCACAGGCAGTATAGGTGGCCGCAGGCAGGTATAGGGGGCCACAGGCAGGTATAGGGGGCCACAGGCAGTATATGGGGCCACAGGCAGTATAGGGGGCCACAGGCAGGTATAGGGGGCCACAGGCAGTATATAGGGGCACCGAGGCAGGTAAACGCTATAAAAATAACAACATTAATACTCACCTTAGCATCCCCGGCGAGCGCGCTCTGTCCTCTTCAGCCCGCGCTCCTCCCGCAGCTCCTCGGGCGCACAGCCTATGACGCGCTGTGCGCCCGAGGACAGGCAGCAGCGTGATGAGGTCATTACATCGCGCCGCTGCCAGCTGAGCCCACACGGGGCCGCGCCGGGTCCTCAGCGCTAAGAGGACCCGGCCGGCCCCGCTGTGTCGGACCCGGAGACGGTCCGACACTGTCTGCGGGGCAGGGAGCGCTCGCTCTCTGCTCCGCAGAAGCCCGCAGTTGTATGTGCGTCCAGCCCATGGCAGCGGCCTAGAGCCCGGGAGGTTCAGGGCACAGGGGGTTTTATTCGGGGCCCGAGCCCCGGACAAAACAGCCTAGCGACGCCCCTGCTAAGAACACCATCCCAACTGTGAAACATGGGGGTGGCAGCATCATGTTGTGGGGTTGTTTTGATGCGGGAGGGACTGATGCACTTCACAAAATAGATGGCATCATGAGGAAAGAAGATTATATGACAATACTGAAGCAACATCTCAAGACATCAGACAGGAAGTTAAAGCTTAGGCGGTAATGGGTCTTCCAAATGGCCAATGACCCGAAGCTACTGCCAAACTGTTTACAAAGTGGCTTAAGAAGAACCAAATCAATGTTCTGGAGCGGCCATCACAAAGCCCTGATCTCAATCCTATTGAAAATGTATCAGTAAAGCTGAAAAGGCCGGTGCGATCAAGGCGACCTCTAAACATGGCTCAGTTGCACCAGTTCTGTCAGGAGGAAGGGGCCAAAATGCCTACCAACTATTGTGAGAAGCTTGTGGAAGGATCCAAAACGTTTGACCCAGGCCATACAGTGTAAGGGCAAAGCTACCAAATACTAATGAAATGTATGTAAATTTTTGACTTCGCAGAAAGTAATAAAAATGCCTTAAAGGGGATTTGCCAAGACGGCACTTACCTAGCTCCTGTCAGCACGGGAGCAGGATATATACAAATCATGTTGAGTCATGAAGCTGCAGGGGAGAGAGGGAGGGGGGGAGTGAGGAGTGAGGAATTCAAGGGAGCGTCTCAAAACTTAAGTGAAATAATAAACAGTACAAGAGTGGATTCTCAATATAGCAAGACAGTCTCAGACTGCACTGCCTACCTGGTGCCTTAAAAGCTCATTCATTTTGCCTGTCATCAGATAAGACGTGTTTCACGCAAGCGCGGCCTGTCAGGTCCTCGGTCGTGACTAGGAAAAGCTTTAATGTAACCAAGGGGGATTGAGTTTTCACTTTTTGTAATCACATATATTTAGAAAAGTGATTAAATACCCATTTTGGAGGTTCTTATGTCAACATTACATGGTGGCAAAACCCCTTTAAATTCTCTCTCATTATTCTGGCATTTGGCAAATATAAATAATTTTGGTTCCTAATTGACCTAAAACGGGGAAGGATTATTCTGATTTCATGTCAGATAGAGAGAAAAACCTACAGATGCATCTTTTTACATAGTGTATGGAAACTTCTGGTTTCAACTGTAACTACTATAATACTGCACTCTATGTACAGGAATATAACTACTATAATACTGCACTCTATGTACAGGAATATAACTACTATAATACTGCCCCCTATGTACAAGAATATAACTACTATGATACTGCCCCTACATACAAGAATATAACTACCATAATACTGCCCCATATGTACAAGAATATAACTACTATAATACTGCTCCTATGTATAAGAATATAACTACTATAATACTGCCCTCTATGTACAAGAATAACACTACTATAATACTGCTCCCATGTACAAGAATATAACTACTATAATACTGCCCCCTATGTACAAAAATATAACTACTATAATACTGCCCCTATGTACAAGAATATAACTACTATAATACTGCCCCCTATGTACAAGAATATAACTAACATAATACTGCTCCCTATGCACTAGAATATAACTACTATAATACTGCCCCCTATGTACAAGAATATGACTACTATAATACTGCTCCCATGTACAAAAATATAACTACTATAATACTGCCCCCTATATAAAAGAATATAACTACTATAATACTGCCTCCTATGTACAAGAATATAACTGCTATTATAATGCTCCCTATGTACAAGAATATAACTACTATAATACTGCCTCTATGGACAAAAACGAAACTACTATAATACTGCGTCTATGTACAAGAATATAAATACCATAATACTGCTCCATATGTACTAGAATATAACTACTATAATACTGCCCCCTATGTAACAAGAATATAACTACTACAATACTGTCCCCATGTACAAGAATATAACTACTATAATACTGCCCCTATGTAAAAGAATATAACTACTATAATACTGCCTCCTATGTACAAGAATATAACTGCTATAATACTGCTCCCTATGTACAAGAATATAACTGCTATAATACTGCTCCCTATGTACAAGAATATAACTACTATAATACTGCCCACATATGTACAAGAATAAGATATAATACTGTCCTAGTACAGATATAATACTATACTGTCTCTATGTACAAGAATATAACTACTATAATACTGTTCCCTATGTACAAGAATATAACTACTATAATACTGCCCCTATGTACAAGAATATAACTACTATAATACTGCCTCCTATGTACAAGAATATAGTTACTTATTCAATAGTTACTGATTATAGAATCAGGGGCATCTTTTCCATTGGGCAGGGTAGGCAGCTGCCTGGGAGCCCCATAAGGACACAGGGCCTGCCTGGACAGCCGCTTATCCTTCCCACTGAAAACAGGAGATCGAGGCTTTATGCTTTCACTGCCAGTCTGCCTGTACTGTAAAGAGTCAAGTGAAGATAGCCGACAGTAAAGCCGATACCTGAAAGCAGCAGTGGGAGCAACATAACTACCTACTTACTTAAAGGGGTTTTATAATTTCATTAAATGGTCTTCAGAATAATGGGACAGTGAAAACAAGCAACTTTGCAATTGGATGTCATTAGCAAAGCTGTCTTGTATTCACAGTTTTCCTTATCTTGTGTTTTTGTTTACACTGATATCCAGTGTGGGTCTAATCCCTCCTGATCCCTCCTCCTTGCATTTCACTAGCTGAGAGCTCATTTACATTCTGTACAGGCCCCGGTCGAATTCACGGACCATTGTCTCTCAATCAGAGTAAGGGACCGTCACATTTTCACTTTATACTGGCAGAAGAAACAGAATTACACTGAAGGGCTTACACACTCAGGAAACAGCACAATTTGTGTCGATCCCTGCCTGACTCAGAGTTAGGGGCCGTAGCATTTTCTCTCTCCACACCCAGCAGAAACAGACTGCAACAGATTCTACAATGAGAAAACATAACAGTTTTGTCCCAGTGCCTAACTCTCCTGCATAGAAGCGAGATCTGTGCTGTTCATAGAGCATCTCCAGCTGTGAGAGGAGAAGAGATCAGTGCTCAGTCTAGATTGAATGCAGCCTGTGGTATGTATACAGCTCTTATAAAATAAGACTGCCTAGGGAAAGACACAGTGACATGTGGACTCAGAGAGGGAGGGGGGGGGGAGACTCCCGGGAGCCAGCATGAACAGTGAAGGGGGGGAGGATGTCACCCAGCTGGGAGGGGAAGAAACGCCCCTGCATTTGCAGAGTTGAGAAGCTGAGAGCAGTGTGAATCAGCCGAACTAAGGAGGAGATACATCTCCTTTAATGGGGGGGCACCCATACCAGAGGTAGGAATTGGTAGGAATTGAAAAAGTAAAAATTGTAAGATGCCTGTGTTATAAATACTGAAGGGATGAGTTGTGGCTGGGAAAAGTCGCCATGTCGGTCTGGAGAAGGGAGAGAGAACAACTCGTCAGAGAAGAGAACGACTCATGGGAGAAGACATCTCCTGTGAGTCCCTGAATGTCAGGGGTTATTTTTCTTCTGTGTTGGATCAGTGCTGTATTCAAAGTCATTTGATGCAACCTGAGCTGGTGTCTGACCTCTATGTGGCCTCTATGTGGCGGTGTTGTAGGTTATACCTGAGCTGGTGTCTGGCCTCTATGTGGTCTCTATATGGCGGTGTTGTAGGTTATACCTGAGCTGGTGTCTGACCTCTATGTGGTCTCTATATGGCGGTGTTGTAGGTTATACCTAAGCTGGTGTCTGACCACTATGTGGTCTCTATATGGTGGTGTTGTAGGTTATACCTGAGCTGGAGTTTGACCTCTATGTGGTCTCTATATTGCAGTGTTGTAGGTTTATACCTAGCTGGTGTCTGACCACTATGTGTCTCTATATAGAGGGTGTTGTAGGTTAACTGAGCTGTGTTGACCTTTATGTTGTCTCTATATTGAAAGTGTTGTAGGTTATACCTGAGCTGGTGTCTGACCTCTATGTAGTCTCTATATAGAAGTGCTGTAGGTTATAACTGAGCTCGTGTCTGACCTTTATGTTGTCTCTATATTGCAATGTTGTAGGTTATACCTGAGCTGGTGTTTGACCACTATGTTGCCTTTATATAGCGGTGTTGTAGGTTATACCTGAGCTAGTCTCTGACCTCTATGTTGCCTTTATATAGCAGTGTTGTAGGTTTATGCCTGAGCTGGTGTCTGACCTCTATGTGGTCTCTATAGTGGCGTTTGTAGGTTATACCTGATGGTGTCGGACTCCTGGGTCTATCTATTTTGTAGTTCTACTATATGGCCATGCGGTGTTGTAGGTTTTACCTGAGCTGGTGTCTGACCTCTATGTGGTCTCTATATGGTGGCGTTGTAGGTTATACCTGACTTGGTGTCGGACCTCTCTGTGGTCTCTATATGGCAGTGTTGTAGGTTATACCTGAGCTGGTGTCTGACCACTATGTGGTTTCTATATGGAGTGTAGGTTATACCTGAGCTGGTGTCTGACCACTACCGGTATGTGGTCTCTATATGGCGGCGTTGTAGGTTATACCTGAGCTGGTGTCTGACCTGTATGTGGTCTCCATATGACGGTGTTGTAGGTTATACCTGAGCTGGTGTCTGACCACTATGTGGTTTATATATGGAGTTGTTGTAGGTTATACCTGAGCTGGTGTCTGACCACTATGTGGTTTCTATATGGCGGTGTTGTAGGTTATACGTGAGCTGGTGTCTGACCTCTATGTGGTCTCTATATGGCGGTGTTGTAGGTTATACCTGAGCTGGTGTCTGACCTCTATGTGGTCTCTATATGGCGGTGTTGTAGAGTATATGTACTGTATATGTTATTGACTTATGTGGTTTATTAATGGAGTGGTTTAGGTATATTGGCGGTGTGACCCAGGGCCTATATGCGGTACAACTACTGTGCCAATGCATCTGAACAAGTACGGTTATTGTCAAGATGATTGATTTCGGTCTGTATGAGTTTTCTTTACTTGGATTAATGTGACACTGTGTGTAGATTTCTATCTTTACGTTCTCGCCGGTTGGATAATACCGTATACAGGAGTCTCCTTACATGTTGATATAAAATCTCCCTTTTATTCCTGCTCAGATTCTTCCACCAGATATCGGTAAGTAAATCATAGATAATCTCAGCGGGGTAGCGAGTCATTTTGAGGCCACTCTCAGGTTCTCAGGTTGTTGCTGTGTAGTGTTAACCCTTGTTCACACGGAGATAGTAGGATTGAGGGGTGGAGGGGTGCAGAGTCTCCTCTATCAGGCCAGGGAATTAGTTGCTGGACACCGTCCCATCAGTTCATTTGCAGATAAATCCTTCATTGTCTCTGATCTGACAATCGAAGCCGCCACTTTGTGAACCTTTTATCTTCTCAAACATCTTCAGACATCATAAAACCGCCATCTCTTCTCCGAAATCACCGTTTTTTAAGCCGGTCTAGAAGATGCTCTGAAAAGATGCTGGAATCGAACTCAGGGATCATTTTGGGGGTGTAAAATGGAACAATTTCCCAGAGCCTCCATTTTCTGGAATGAAGAATGTAAACGTTCACTTACAGGGCCGAGGCCGAAGGGTAGGCGAAGGTAGTTATCTTCTAGGGCCCAACTTCATCCCAGACAGAAAGGGGGCATAAAAAAGGCATGTGTTACGAGTCACCCTGCAGCCAACATGTAGGGCCGTGGGTGCACTCGTACCCTCTCTGCCCGTACGCTACCAGTGACAAGTGGCAGCGTGGTCCGCGTGCGGGGCAACTCGTACTACCAGCAGCTACTCACCCGGCCGCGCTCTTGCTCCTCCGTACACTCCCGTTGGCCGTTGTACGCTTCCCCCGCTTCCTAGGGCGCACGCGCCAGCTCACTGGGATTTAAAAGGCCAGCGCACCGGTAATTGGTTATTGGCAAAACGCTTCCACCACTTCCCCGGCGGATCAATAGTGCCTTGTGCCTACAGTGAAAAGCGTTGCCGAGTGTTCTATTGCCATATCGTACCTCTTGCCTCCGTTCCTCCGACCATGAACCTTAGCCGCCTGTCCTGACCTTCCTGCCTGTCTCAGACTACTAGCCTGCCTATTGTACCACGCCACACCTCGGCCACCACTACAGGCAAGTCGTGCCAGGGATAGTGACCTGGGGCTTTGCGGCGGGCTCTGGTGAAAATCAGCGGCCCCTTAGACTCCGCGCCCTGGTGCTTACACCATCGCCAGCATTGGTACATCGGATCTACTACTCCAGCCATTACAGCATGGAGTGGGCTGAATTTTCCATATGGAAGAGAAGGGGGGTAATGTATGCCTTATTTGTCTGGGGAATCAGAATACTTTGTGTCCTGGTCCTGTTCACTGCCACCAACCACCAGGGACTTTTGCCACTACCCTCTCCCCTAGATAGACAATGTATGGCGGTATTACTGGATTGCAGTATCTGTTTTCCAATAGTGTGTTAAAAATATTTTTAGTGCTATTTGGGACTGTATGTGGTAGTATAATATGAACAGTGTATAGATTTTTTTTTATCATGAATAAGGGGTTGGTTTTTGCGGGATGAGTTGTATTTTTTGTATTTTATTATTTTCTGTATTATATACTGGTATAAATCCCTCCATAAATTGTCCCCAGTGTGTCCCTAGGTGTAGCTTTAGCACTTTTTATGACAAAAAAAACCCCAAAAAAATCAGTTTTGTGTTGTTGGATTCCAAGCCATAATTTTTTTATTTATCTTTTGTCCATATAAGAGCTTGTTTTTTTATTATATATTCTGTTTTTTGTGTGAGAGATGGGAAACATTAGGTATTTTTGTTTTACAATATTGGCTATGATATGGCCTCATTTATTTTAGTTTTTAGTTTTTATTATTTTATTTACTTGTATAGCGCTGTACAGAGATTGTCATTATCCACAATGGTCTTTGTCCCAATTGGGGGCTCAAAATCTAAATTCCAGATTATCCTATCAGTATGTTTTTGGAGTCTGGGAGAAACCAGAGTACCTGGAGAAAACCAAGGCAAACACGGTAAGAACACTATGTTACACTGTGCTAACCACTGAGCCCCTATGCTACACTGTGCTAACCACTGAGTCACCATGCTACACAGTGCTAAACTATGCTAACCACTGAGCCACTGTGCTGCACTGTGCTAACCACTGAGTCACCATGCTACACAGTGCTAAACTATGCTAACCACTGAGCCACTGTGCTGCACTGTGCTAACCACTGAGACACCGTACTACATTGTACTAACCACTGAGCCACCATGCTACACTGTACTAACCACTGAGACACTGGGCTAAACTGTGCTAACTACTGAGACACCGTGCTAACCACTGAGCCACCACCCTGCATCGTGCTAATCAGTGAGCTACTGTGCTAAACATTGAGCCACCGCCCTGCACCATGCTAACCACTGAGCCACCGTGCTGCACTGTGCTTATCACTGACCCACTGTGCTAAACACTGAGCCACTGCCTTGCACTTTGCTAACCACTGAGCCACCGTGCTGCCCATTGTTAACCATGGCCACCTTGCTACACTGTGCTAATCAGTGAGCCACCATGCTTTACCATGTGACCAACTGCTAAAATAATGTCCTATGCTATAATATGTCATTAATGGGCTGCAAGAGTGAGTCCCTTATTATAGGAGATGGAAATGAGTATATGGAATATATAAAATAGACGCTACCTTATTGTGACATCAGTCTCCAGGCCGTCGCCTTCAAATTCTATTGTTTTTTCATAGGACATTTTGGTATTTTCTGGTGCAAGCTGCAATGGAATAAAGCAAATTAGGATTAAATGAAATAATTCTCATATTACTGTTTCCCACATGGACAACCCACCCTCATCACCAGCTGATCATAGGGTACCTCCTTTCAGGGCGCCCCTAACAAGTTCTACCCTATACTACCTGTACAAATAATATTTTATAAAACACTCTACAGGGTGCATTACTAGCAGATTTCTATAGGTAATCCTTTAGTCTACTCACATCCAGAGCTGCATCACAGATCCACTGATTTCACTTTAGCGCCCAAGTTCACATCTCCCCATTACCCGAGCTGGTTCAGTGTCTGTGCCCTACTTTATTAAAAAGTTAACATACATTTTTTGAAAAAATAAATCAGTAAAAAAATGTTCCCCATAGGGTTTACAGCAGAAACCCCAAAATGTAATAAAACAAGATAAAGTAGATTAGCCGAGCTGTTAGGGGCGGGTCTGTCAGCATGATGTTGATACAGTACAACAGAATTTGAATGCAGCTCTGGATGGGACTGGAGCAATACATTGGAAGTAAAGTATTTGAAGCTATATAGTTATATCCAAACAGTGGAGCTATGCTTTAAATGTCTGTACTGGACAATGTATGTGAAAAATTTCTAATGGGGAATTGGTGAGATGTTGAGGGTCGAAGATGTGAACTAATCACATGGACCTTACATTTAGAACGTAAAAGTCTCTAGCCCTTCAGATTGTGTAGACCAGAGGTGTCAAACTCTGGCCAAATCTGTCCAGCAGTGCAATCATATTTGGCCAGGCAGAGGAGAAGAGGAACAAACACGTAACCCTCCCAACTCCTTCTCAGCCCCAGCATCTCTGTAGGCAGCAGGGTACTCCAAATGGAGACACCGCTCCATGCAACAGATAAGAAGCACTGTGAGGACCACAGGACACAGTAAAATTGATGACCAATAAATATCAAGGTTGGCCCCTGACTATTTAATTTTGGCCCACCGTGTATTTCAGTTTGACACCCTTGGTGTTTACTCTCTACAGTTGGTATCTGACACTACAGGTGGACACTTACCATCGGTGATCCTCTATGTCCTATGAGCAGTGGCTTTGCCCCAAGCGTTCCCTTCTCCCTAATACAGGGGGAATACATTCCCAGTGGTATGAAATACAGGATTAGCAGCACGGCGATGTACGGACTGAGGATCATCACCTGAGAGACTTAAGGCAAATAGATATAAATTACATTTATAGGGAAAACACTTCTAAAAACAATTTTTCTATAATAGTTATTGACTAGTTCTCCTTTGAAATTCCTAATAAATCATTATCACTTGGGGGACCTGGTTGGGTTTATTTTTACAAAGCTGGTGGTTGATTTATTTGAGATTGGTGGTCTGTATTGTTTAGGGAGTCTGGTCTGGGGTCTGTATTTATTTAGGAGTCTGGTCTGGAATCTGTATTAGTTTAGGGGTCTGGTCTGGGGTCTGAATTTATTTAGGAGTCTGGTCTGGAGTCTGTGTTTGTTTAAGGGGTCTGGTCTGGAGACTGTATTTGTTTAGGGAGTCTGGTCTGGGGTCTGTATTTATTTAGGGAGTCTGGTCTGGGGTCTGTATTTATTTAGGGGTCTGGTCTGGAGTCTGTATTTGTTTAGGGAGTCTGGTCTGGGGTCTGTATTTTTAAGGGGTCTGGTGTCTGTATTAGTTTAGTGGGTCGGGGGTTTGTTTGTGTTCTGGGAGTCTGGTGTGGAGTCTGTTTTTTTAAGGGGTCTGGTCTGGGGTCTGTATTAGTTTAGTGTGTCTGGTCTGGGATCAGTATCTGTTTAGGGAGTCTGGTCTGGGGTCTGTTTTTAAGGGGTCTGGTCTGGGATCATTATCTGTTTAGGGAGTCTGGTCTGGGGTCTGTATTTTTAAGGGGTCTTGTCTGGGGTCTGTATTAGTTTAGTGTGTCTGGTCTGGGATCAGTATCTGTTTAGGGAGTCTGTTCTTGGGTCAGTATTTTTAAGGGGTCTGGTCTTGGGGCTGTATTTAGAGGATCTATTCTTGGTTCTGTATTTATTAATGACTTGCCGATGGACCGTGGACATTCAACGTCCAGGTGGTGGTAATTTATCTCTGCACATTCGTTCTGGAACTAATTGTGCAGCTGTGGAAGTGGAGAGCCGGCTGTCAGCCACAGCTGTGCTCTCCACTGAGAAGACAGGGATGGTTTATTACCATCCCTGCTTTTTTGATCGTTGTATATACACCATTCTACGAGCGCTGTTTGTCAGACAGGAGGCCTGTCGGCTTCCTGCTTACCATCCTAATTGTTACGTGACCCCTAGGGATCGGGAACTACCGGAGCTGCTGTGTCTTATCAGACCCAGATGAGCTCTGTAGTCAGTGACGGGATGTATTTCTCCTGGATTTCCCATGTAACTGGGCCAATGTACCAGCCTCAGCAGGACTGAGACAAGGTATTCTGGTGCCTTAGGCAAATATGGCATATATAGAAAAAATGGAAAAATTACATAAAAATAAAGCCCAACATAAGAAAGGCAAAAAATTAGCACAATAACAGAGCACAAGAAAATGTGATAGTGTTCAAACTGGTTTGTATTATAGAAAGGGAAAATGTGTCCATTCATGTAGGGGGGTGAGGGTTTCGGTCAGGAACTGGTTAAGGGTGTCTGGTCTGGGGTCGGTATTCATTAGGGGGTCGGTTCTGGGGTCTGTAATTATTTAGGGGGTCTAGAATCTGTATTTATTTAGGGAGTCTGGTCTAAGGTCTGTATTTATTTAGGGAGTCTGGTCTGGGGTCTGTATTTATTTAGGGAGTCTGGTCTGGGGTCTGTATTTATTTAGGGAGTCTGGTCTGGGGTCTGTATTTATTTAGGGAGTCTGGTCTGGGGTCTGTATTTATTTAGGGGTCTGGTCTGGAGTCTGTATTTATTTAGGGAGTCTGGTCTGGGGTCTGTATTTATTTAGGGAGTCTGGTCTGGGGTCTGTATTTATTTAGGGGTCTGGTCTGTTTTTTTTTATTTTGGGGTCTGTTGTCTGTATTTATTTAGGTCTGGAGTCTGTATTTGTTTAGTGGGTCTGGTCTGGGGTCTGTATTTATTTAGGGGTCTGGTCTGGGGTCTGTATTTATTTAGGGGTCTGGTCTGGGGTCTGTATTTATTTAGGGAGTCTGGTCTGGGGTCTGTATTTATTTAGGGAGTCTGGTCTGGGGTCTGTATTTATTAGGGGTCTTGTCTGGTATCAGTATTTATTTAGAGGTTCTCATCTGGGGTCTATATTTATTTTGGGGGTCTGGTTTGCAGTCTGTATTCATTAAAGGTGTCTGGTCTGTGGTTTGTATTTTTTTAGGGTGTCTCGTCCGGGATTTGCATTTATTTAGGAGGTCTTTTTCTGGAGTCTGTATTTATTAGAGGGCCTGGGGTCTATATTTACTTAGGGTGTCTGGATTTGGGACTGTATTCATTAAGAGAGTCTGATCTGGGGCCTGTATTCATAAGGGGATATGATCTTGTGTCTATATTCATTAATCGGTCTGATCTGCGGTCTATATTCATTAAGGGGGTCTGTTCTGGGGTCTGTATTTATTAAGAAAACCTAGTCTTGGGTCTCTGTTCACTTAAGAGTTCTAGTATGGAGGTTTGAATTTCTTTTGGAGACTGGTCTTGGGTCTATATTTCTCTAAGAGACCTGTTCATGTAGTTGATATCCAATTAGGGGAAGGAGAGGGATATGGTTAAATATTATATTAGTTTTGTTGGTCTTGTGTCTATATTTATTTGGGGGGCTTAGAGGTTTGTATTATGTTTTGGGGTTCTGTTGTCTGTATTTAGACCTGCATAATTGGGTAGGATGTGGGGGCTAAAACTGCTGAGGGTAATTTAGGGTTTGTTTCTCTTTTGGGATGTGATGAAGGGAGTCATAGACACTAGTTGCGATTCGAATGTCTTAGGATAGGGCATGTATTATAGAAATGGGCGTACTTTAGGTAAAAAAAAAAATTAAAAAAAATTGCTGTTATTTGTATTTCCAGCCTGAAAATAAATAAGATTTGTTTTTGAGAGCATATTTTAACACAGATGAAAAATTATATAACACTTAATGCAAAAACATTCAGGCTTTTTTTCCCTTTTCTTTTTTTGCACAATCTGAAATGTCAGTGTTTTGGAGCCTAAATAGGAACAGACTGTGGAATATTTTTTGTGATGCTAAAATATGCAAAAACCAACGACCATAAATATGGTAATTATGTGTAATAAAACCATCCGGCCTCAAGCGTCTCAGCAAAAAAGAGGCAGATGTATTAAAGAAAATGTGGAACAGTTGTCCATAGCAACCTGTCATACAGCGACCCTATGGAAAATGAAAGCTACAATCTGATTGGTTGCTAAAGCCATGACAACCAATCAAATCTTAGCTTTCATTTTCAAAATACCCTTTAGGAAATGAAAGCTACAATCTGATTGGTTGTTATGGGCACATGGTCATAGCAACCAATCCGATCTTAGCTTTCATTGTCCAGAGACCCAGTCACCTGATTGGTTGCTGTGGGCAACGTCTTCCCTTTCCTCTCCCATTGGGCTCTTATGGCTCACAGTAACCAATCAAAATTCAGAATCTATTTTGAAGAAAAGGTTCAAAAATAAAAGCTGTGTTTTTATGGCTACTTTGAGCTATTTGCTATGAAAATTGTTTCTAACAGTTGAGTTCACATTTTATAGAAAATTTCTACATCGCCCCAATCTTCTCAGAGAGGCCTAGAAGAACTTCCCAAAAAGTCCACTTTGAGGAGACATTTGCATAAGTCGACCCCTGGTAATTGGGAACCAGATGTGCCTCCCTATATAAATAGCACATACCCCTTACAGCATTTAAATCACAAATAGTACACATAACCCCACTCAGCACGCGTCAAAATGAATACAGACCGCACCTCAAATAAACTGAACAAAAAATAGACCTTAAAGTATAGAGATCTATACATATATATATACATATCCAAGATCAGACGCCCACCCTATATTCAGACCCCAGTAGCATGACCTACTATCTAAGTCCAGAAACCCATATACAGACTCGCCCTGTAAACCAGACCCCCATATACAGACCCCCCAGCAGCCTCCCATCTATATATAAACCCATAACAGACCCCCCCTGTACACAGACCCAAGTATACAGACCCAGACAGACTTCCTCTATTAGAACTATAACACCCTCATACAAGACCCCCCTGTACACCGACCCCCAGTATACAGACTCCAGCCCAGACTTTCCTCTAGACAGAACTATACGACCCATAACAGACCCCCCTGTACACAGACCCCCAGTATACAGACCCCATTCCATACCCCGTCTATATAGAACCCATAACAGACCCCCCTGTACACAGACCCCCAGTATACAGACCCCAGACCAGACCCCGTCTATATAGAACCCATAACAGACCCTCCTGTACACAGACCCCCAGTATACAGACCCCAGACTAGACTCCCCTCTATATAGAACCCATAATTGCCCCCCCATACACAAACCCTTAGTAAACATAGCTCAGAACAGAACGCCTTGCTGCATACAGCCCCAAAATAGGCATATATGTCTCAGACAAGATGCTCCACCTGCATATAGACTCCAGACCAAACACCCTCTGTACACAGACCCCAGACCTGACCCTCCCTGCATACACATTCCTGAGCAGACACAGCTGTGAACTCTTACATTTTGTGTTCATCCTGACAAAATACAGCGCTACTGGCCAAGACAAGAGGGTCATTGCCGCTAGAGAACCAATGTGGAGGTACGGAGCAGTCACCTGTATAGGAAACGAGGTATTACTAAAATTCATTCATCACTGCAGAATGTTATAAGAGTATAACAGGAATATGCATTACATAATCAACCTCTGAACACTCTTTTATAAGTTTAATACTTCAGAGCTGTGCTCACTATTCTATTAGTGCAGTCACTGTGCACATTAGTACAGGATAAGTAATGTATGTACACAGTGACTGCACCAGCATAATAGTGAGCGCAGCTCTGGAGTATAATACAGGATGTAACTCAGGATCAGTACAGGATAAGTAATGTATGTACACAGTGACTGCACCAGCAGAATAGTGAGTGCAGCTATGGTTTATAATACAGGATGTAACTCAGGATCAGTACAGGATAAGTAATGTCTGTTCACAGTGACTGCACCAGCAGAATAGTGAGTGCAGCTCTGAAGTACAGTACAGGATATAACTCAGGATCACTCCAGGTTAAGTAATGTATGTACACAGTGACTACACCAGCAGAATAGTGAGCGCAGCTCTGGAGAGTAATACAGGATGTAACTCAGGATCAGTACAGGATACGTAATGTCTGTTCACAGTGACTGCACCAGCAGAATAGTGAGTGCAGCTCTGGAGTATAATACAGGATGTAACTCATGATCAGTACAGGATAAGTAATGTATGTACACAATGACTGCACCAGCAGAACAGTGAGTGCAGCTCTGGAGTATAATACAGGATGTAACTCAGGTTCAGTACAGGATAAGAAATATATGTACACAGTGACTGCACCAGCAGAATAGTGAGTGCAGCTCTGGAGGATAATACAGGATGTAACTCAGGATCAGTACAGGATAAGTAATGTAATGTTTGTACATAGTGACAGCACCATCAGAATAGTGAGTGCAGCTCTGGAGTATAATACAGGATGTAACTCAGGATCAATACAGGATAAGTAATGTATGTACAGTGACTGCACCAGCAGAATAGTGAGCGCAGCTCTGGAGTATAATACAGGATGTAACTCAGGATCAGTACAGGATAAGCAATGTATGTACAGTGACTGCACCAGCAGAATAGTGAGCGCAGCTCTGAGTATAATACAGGATGTAGCTCAGGATCAGTACAGGATAAGTAATGTAATGTATGTACACAGTGACTGCACCAGCAGAATAGTGAGTGCAGCTCTGGAGTACAATACAGGATATAACTCAGGATCAGTACAGGATAAGTAATGTAAATATTAAGAAACAAAAAATTTCAATTTAAATAAATAGTTCTAGAAAATCTTCTTAATAGTTTTCTATGCATAGAGGTGATTTTGGCTTTTACACACTTTTCCTACTGCCGCATTTGCTGTTTTTGATTTACAATTTATCCGGTATCACAGAAAAGGGATCTCACTGTTCTTAGGGCTCAGCGTGGAGTCAGCTCTTCCTATCAAACAGTTTGAGGTAAGTACATACAGTATATTACTTATTACTCCTTATTAGTAAAGCTGACAGGACATATTCATAAAGTGTCATTTTCTCAGCAATTTTACGTTAGGGAAATTGGCGCAACTTTTGTTGGACTTCTGTAACATAATACTTACCTGGAAAGAGAGGCGAACAGCTGCCCATTCTTCACCCCATAAATTGGACAAAACAGCGAGGGCAGCAATAAAGAACATAAGAACAAACAGCATCCCACCCTGGCGGACAGAAAATGGACAGGTGAGCAAAGGAGCAGATGAGACACATGGTAGGACCAGCTTCTAAGAGCATTGTGCTCTTCGGTTCACAATCCTGTGCTAATTTATTTTATAATATATTTATATGTTAAGTCTGAGCTCCATTTTCCTGATACACAGTTCCAAATCCTCTGCATAGACGCAGATGTACTGAATTTGTGTTCATTCATTACCTTGTGGCTCCAATGCAGATAAAGCTCCTGGCCTTCCGAGAGCAGACATACTGCCAAAACCTAAACGAGAAAATTATTAACACAGTATTAATGTAAATCAGTCATCCATACAATCATCCCCCCTTCATACCACTGCATATCAAAGCATATTTCTCACTCAGGTGTCTATATAAGCTTAGTGACACCTCCCTCTAGCAGCCGCATTGGGGTATTTTTCATTTAAGGTAATAAAATGTAGTGCAATAGTTCAACGTTAACAACGTTCAACTATTCTGCTGGTGCAGTCACTGTGTACATACATTACTTATCCTGTACGGATCCTGAGTTACATCTTGTATTATATTGCAGAGCTGCGCTCACTATTCTGCTGGTGCAGTCACTGTGTACATACATTACTTATCTTGTAACTGATCCTGAGTTACATCCTGTATTATACTGCAGAGCTGCACTCACTATTCTGCTGGTGCAGTCACTGTGTATATACATTACTTATCCTGTACTGATCCTGAGTTACATCCTGTATTATACTGCAGAGCTGCGCTCACTATTCTGCTGGTGCAGTCACTGTGTACATACATTACTTATCCTGTACTGATCCTGAGTTACATCCTGTATTATACTCCAGAGCTGCACTCACTATTCTGCTGGTGCAGTCACTGTACATACATTACTTATCCTGTAATGATCCTGAGTTACATCCAGTATTATACTCCAGAGCTGCACTCACTATTCTGCTGGTGCAGTCACTGTGTACATACATTACTTATCCTGTACTGATCATGAGTTACATCCTGTATTATACTCCAGAGCTGCACTCACTATTCTGCTGGTGCAGTCACTGTACATACATTACTTATCCTGTACTGATCCTGAATTACATCCTGTATTATCCTCCAGAGCTGCACTCACTATTCTGCTGGTGCGGTCACTATGAACCTACATTACTTATCCTGTTCTGATCCGAGTTACATCCTGTATTATACTCCAGAGCTGCACTCACTATTCTGCTGGTGCAGTCACTGTACATACATTACTTATCCTGTACTGATCCTGAGTTACATCCTGTATTATACTCCAGAGCTGCACTCACTATTCTGCTGGTGCAGTCACTGTGTACATACATTACTTATCCTGTACTGATCCTGAGTTACATCCTGTATTATTCTCCAGAGCTGCACTCACTATTCTGCTGGTGCAGTCACTGTGTACATACATTACTTATCCTGTACTGATCCAGAGTTACATCCTGTATTATCATACAGAGCTGCACTCACTATTCAACTGGTGCAGTCACTGTACATACATTACTTATCCTGTACTGATCCTGAGTTACATCCTGTATTATACTCCAGAGCTGCACTCACTATTCTGCTGGTGCAGTCACTGTGTACATACATTACTTATCCTGTACTGATCCTGAGTTACATCCTGTATTATACTCCAGAGCTGCACTCACTATTCTGCTGGTGCAGTCACTGTGTACATACATTACTTATCCTGTACTGATCCTGAGTTACATCCTGTATTATACTCCAGAGCTGCACACACGACACGTTTACTGGCTGTTTCCAATACCAGCAGAACTGTAAATGTACTATCATGTATGTACAAAGTGAATCAGCTTTTTCGGTGAATCATATCTACATATAAACTGTAACATATTATACAAAGGTGGATATGTGCTAAGAAAAGAAAAACAAGGAAAACCCGCACTGAAAAAAAAAAATCATAAAAGCAGCTACTAGTCAGATTCTGTGATTCTACGGTACAATGGATCAACTCTGCGCACAAAATTTAAAGTTGACTGCTTCTTAAATGTAATGCTTTAGGGGTATTTTATTTATTATAGCAATTTATTGTAGTTTGCCCCTTAAAGAGAACCTGTCACATAGATTATGCCACCCTGGCTGAGGGCAGAACAAGCTAGTGTCAGACCTGCTGTTTCCAGCGCTGTGTCCCTTATTCTGTAAGATGCTGGAGTTTTCGTGAATTTAATGCTCAAATTTTGCAGTTTTCAGCCAGAAGAGTCATTCGAAGAGTCCTTCAAAGAGTCAGTTTTTTTCAAACCCGGCCAAACGGAGGCTAGCTCCGCCCACCTCAACTGATAAACCTATTACTTTGAATCGGTAGAAACAGGTGAATAACTGTCAGTGGGCGGGGCTAACACCTACACATGAATAAGATTTGAGGGGTAAATGCTCTAAAACTTACAGCATCTTACAGAATAAGGGACACAGTGCTGGAAACAGCAGGTCTGACACTAGCTTGTGCTGTCCTCAGCAAGGGGGGCATTACCTGTGTGACAGGTTCCCTTTAAGAACTGTGTGTAATAAAAAATAAAATAAAGTACATTTCATAATAAAAAAAAATTACAAAATATCAAAAAATTCAAAAAAGAACATTTTATAATAAAAAATAAAGAACATTTCGTAGAAAAAATTTAAAAAAACATAAAATAACATTTTGGAGTAAAAAAAATAAAATAAAAAAATAAAGAAAGGGCATTTTGTAATAAAAAATAAACAACATTTCATAATAGAAAAAATTTAAAAAACATAAAATAACATTTTGGAGTAAAAAATTTATTAAAAAAATAAGAAAAAAAGGACATTTTGTAGTAAAAAATAAAATGAAAAAGTACATTTCATAGTAAAAAATATAAAATACAAAATATTTAAAAAAGGAACATTTTGTAATAAATAAATAACTTTTCATAATAGAAAAAATTTAAAAAACAAAATAACATTTTGGAGTAAAATATGAATTAAAAAATATTAAAAAGAGAACATTTTGTAATAAAAAATAAAATGAAAAAGTACATTTCATAATAAAAAAATATATTGTAATAAAAAATAAAGAACATTTAATAATAGAAAAAATAAAAAAAATAAACTAACATTTTGAAGTAAAAAATGAATAAAAAAATATAAAAAAAATGAACATTTTGTAATAAAAAATAAAATAAAAAAGTACATTTCATAATAAAAAAAATATATATAATACAAAATATTTAAAAAAGAACATTTTGTAATAAAAAAAACAAAAGAACATTTCATAATAGAAACAAATTTAAAAAAAAACATAAAATAACATTTTGGAGTAAAAAATGAATTAAAAAAAAATATATAAAAAAAACATTTTGTATTAAAAAATAAAATAGAAAAAGAACATTTTGAAATCTCCTTGCTGACTAATTCCAGGTACAAGAGTATAATTGTACAATGACTAAAAAAAACCACAAAATTACATTTGCCACATGAAGTGCCACTTTATTTTTTTCCTGTTAACATATATGTTCTAGAAGAGTAAAGAGATTATTCTATATCCATAACAGGAGCGTCATGGGCTTGTACACTTACCACTAGTGTTGCAATATAGGTGAACAACACAGCCACCACCACTAGAACCAGTAACGACCACAGAAACCAGTATCCCAGTCCCTTGCAGGTGAACCTGTGGGGGGATATGGGATACGGATGATTGGTAAGTTGTCAACACTGCAGCAAAAATCTAGGAAAACCAACATATTATACAGTACATGCAGAGTGACTAATAAACCCAGGGCTGTAACTAACGTTCATAGGGCCCCATTGCAAAACTACATGGGCTCCACAACTAGGAAGCTAAAACAGCAGCATAAGTAGCAGTAATGAAAGCTATAAATAATACCGCCATATATCAGAGAACCCACATAGTAGCGCTACATAGTGGAGACCCCCAACATGTTATGCCTTTACAATCTAAGTGGTCTCCCTCACTACAGCAGCTACTAGAATTCATAGGGCCTCATAGTAACATGAGATGGGCCCCACCACCTATGACAGACGGATAAAAGTAGCATAATTGGCAATAATTAAAGGGGTTATCCACTAGATTTATGCTTCCTGTCTCTTCCTGTTTAGGCTGTGAGTAGTTCAATAGCAGCGATTAGCATATCACCTCCATATTCCCAGCTCTTCTAATTGCACTGATGTGAGAGCAGGAGATCTTATCTATAGAGCAGAGAGCTTCAGTGCTCAAGGTAAACAAAAGTAATTAGTCTCCCTTGTTTGTTAGAGATAATGCACTGGTTCTCAAGCTCCTGCCGTCTTGTGTGCCGACTTGTGGTGATGCTAATTACCCAGTTATGATTGATGCCAAGGCATCCAATAAGGCTCATGGATAATGAGCTAGGACTCTGCAGTCCCACCTATTGGATGTAGTGTTCCTCGAGTCACATCCAATTTAATGAGCTTTGCAATGTGAATGGGATTTGAAACAACCAGATATTCATCTGCAGACAGCTGTTTCGGGGTTTTTACCTCTCATCAGTGCAGAGTAGGTACCAGTTGGCTGGGTGATAGGATCTATTGGTAGCGCAAAAGGGGGATGTTCCTTATTAGGGAGAGGCACCATGTAGGTGTGTGGAGACATAGACACCATTAGTCGCTCCACTGAAATTTAAATATATTCTAAACGGGTCATGGGAAATGAGCTAGGACTCTGCATTCCCACCTATCAGATATAGTGTTCCTCCAGTCACATTCAATTTAATGAGCTTTGCAATGTGAATGGGATTAGAAACAACCAGATATTCATCTGCATACAGCTGTTTCAGGGTTTTACCCCTAATCAGTGCAGAGTAGATACCAGTTGGCCAGGTGATAGGATCTATTGATAGCTCAAAAGGGGAACGTTCCTTATTAGGGAGAGGCACCATGTAGTAGTGTGGAGACATAGACACCATTAGTCGCTCCACTGAAATTTAAATATATTCTAAAGGGCTCATGGAAAATGAGCTAGGACTCTGCAGCTCCACCTATAGGATGTAACGTTCCTTATTTTAAAAGAGCCAAGGTATGATGCCCGTGTGCAAGACTAGGTGGCGGTACATATACTCCATGTGCCACCATATGGAGCTCCAATATCCAGGTTATTCTCAGTACCTGCAGGAGCCACTTACCAATCAAAGTCATTGTAGTCGTTCTTTGCTTCCACCCAGAAATACAGGAACACTAGAGAGAGACAGAAAGCCACGGCCTGGAGGAGGAAGAACACGGACTCCTTCTACAAAAGGCAAATACACATCAGTAACAGCGACTCATTATAGGACAGGAGGCCTGAAGATAATAAACGAAGTGCCAGGCCCTAAGCCTGAGGCTGCACTACTGAGACTCTGCCTCCCCCCCACCCTCTGATTGGTGCCACATCCAATATAGTATATCAGTGCTCACATCCACCTCAGAGCCAGGGCCTGGGTTATAGTATAGGCGTCATAGATAGGCGCTGGGTCCCTGCCACTGCCACCCCCAATTTATCTTAACTTAAGGGTTATGGTATTAATTGGGTACTAAATAGCCTAACACATTATAATTCTAAAGTTTCACTGAGTCAACTGTATCACACATAGTCCAGGGCCCCAGAGCAGACGGATGTCACTGCACCTCTGCTAACCCTACTGTGTATGGGGCCCCGGAGCAGAAAGATGTCACTGCCCCTCTGCTAACCCTACTGTGTATGGGGCCTGAGCAGACGAATGTCCACTGCACCTCTGCTAACACTACATGGTATGGGACTCTGGAGCAGACAGGATGTCACTGCACTTCTGCTAACCTACTGTGTATGGGCCCCATGAGCAGACGGATTTCACTGCACCTCTGCTAACCCTACTGTGTATGGGGCCTGGAGCAGACGGATGTCACCGCACCTCTGCTAACCCTACTGTGTATGGGTCCTGGAGCAGACAGATGTCACTGCACCTCTGCTAACCCTACTGTGTATTGGGCCCAGAGAACGGATGTCACTGCACCTCTGCTAACCCTACTGTTTATGGGGTCCCGGAGCAGTCGGATGTCACTGCAGCTCTGCTTACCCTACTGTGTATGGGGCCCCGGAGCAGACGGATGTCACTGCACCTCTGCTAACCCTACTGTGTATGGGGCCCGGAGCAGACGGATGTCACTGCACCTCTGCTAACCCTACTGTGCATGGGGCCCCAGAGCAGACAAATTTCACTGCACCTCTGCTAACCCTACTGTGTATGGGGCCCGGGAGCAGACGGATGTCACTGCACCTCTGCTAACCCTACTGCTTGTGAGACTGCAGAGCGGACTGAGCATGTGGGGGCCTCTGGATGGAGGTGTTGGCTCTATGGCCCCTCCAGAAGCTGTGGGATGCAGTCGACTTCATGTACCTGGGACAACCTACCAGGACCTTATGGAGTCAGTCCCCGCCCGTCTAGCTCCTGTCCGGAGATGCCGGTGACTCTGAATATTAATTATAATAATATGACTGAACTGTGTAATGCTGTGATTTAGTACTGTACGTTAGCATTATTTAGGCGCTGTTTATTTCTGTATGTAATCAATGAATGGCACTGTTAGGCCATGTCCCCACGGCACGGGTTTTCAGACGGTTTTTCAGACGGTTTGCGGTTTTTCAGACCGCCTGAAAAACCGGCTGAAAATGAGCACAATGGTGCTCTATGGAAAACCTATGCAGCAGTCCCCACTGCACGGGTTTTCCGCCCGGCGGTTTCGCCGCCGGCGGTCCGCTCAAAAAACATTGAGCAAGCACATCTTCCGTCCGGTTTTGCGGACGGAATATGTGCTTCTCAATGGGAGGGGGAAGGGCTCTTCTCTGCTCATCGCGGAGAAAAGCCGTCCCCCCCGCGGCCGTGGGGACGGGCGCAAAACAGGACAAATACCGTATTTGTCCTATGCCGTGGGGATGCGCCCTTAGTGTGCATTTACACAGCAAAGGACAAAAACAGCTCTGTTTTGACCTCAGCGGAACCGTCCATTTCAAGCCTTTTTTGGACTGTTTTTGTCACTGTTTTTGTCCAGATTTTCCCAGCATATTTAGGACTGTTTTTCAAGCTGAATAGTGTACTGAGTGCAAAAGTATTCCTGATTGGTGCAAAAAGGTGATTGTTTTTATCTCCACAATTTAACAATGATGCACAAAGGCCAACTTTTTCACTTTTACTTTAATGGGGTGTTATCGTTTCATTAAATGGTCTTCAGAATAAAGGGACAGTGAAAACAAGCAATTGGATGTCATTAGCAAAGCTTCCTTGTTCTCACAGTGTCCCTTATCTTGTGTTTTTATTTACACTGATATCCAGTGTGGGTCTAATCCCTCCTCCTTGCAATTCACTAGCTGAGAGCTCATTTACATTCTGTACAGCCCCTGGGTCGATTCACAGAGCTGTGTTTCTCACTCAGAGTTAGGGGCCATAGCATTTTTCTATCTCCACACCTAGCAGAAACAGACTGCAGCAGATTGTACAATGAGAAAACATGACAGTTTTGTCCCTGTGCCTAACTCTCCTGCATACACGCAGATCTGTGCTGTTCTTAGAAAGCTGTAATACATCTCCAGCTGTGAGAGATCACTGCTCAGATTAGATTGAATGCAGCCTGTGGTATGTATACAGCTCTTATAAAATAAGACTGATAGGGAGAGACACAGTGATATGTGGACTCAGAGGGGAGGGGGGGGGGGGTCTCAGGCCAGCAGTGAAGGGGGGATGATGTCACCCAGCTGGGAGGGGAAGAAACGCCCCTGCATTCACAGAGCTGGGAAGCTAAGAGAAGTGTGAATGAGCCGAAGTAAGGAAGCGATACATCCCCTTTAAGCACATGTGCATGTTAACAGCATAAATATGTGGTTAGTTTAGGCTAAAAAGAGGATTTATCGACTCTCTTTCACACTGAAGTGCTTTGCAGGACCTTTCTGTGTTACAAAAGTGCAAAAGGACCTGCAAAAACACAACCCCTATAGGTGGGATCATTCTTCACTTTTATTTTTTGGCAAAAACCGCGTCAAAAAACTCTTACTCACTTTCTGAGTGGTTTACATTGACTCCAATGTTAATTTTCAGTCAGGAAACCGGTTGGAAGAATGAACATGTTGGGCATGCCCCCATGGCAAGGGTTTTTGGACAGTTTTACAGACGGTTTTCGGTTTTGAAAAGCAGCTGTGAACCGGTTGTTAAACTTTAGCATGGACCTCTATGGAAAATGCGTGCGGCGGTCCCCACTGCATGGGTTTTCCGCCGCCTGGTTTTCGGGTGGAATGTGAACAAGTTAATGCGAAGGGGGATTGCTTGATCAGCAAACAGTGGAGAAAAGCCGCCCCCCTGCGGCCGTGCACACAGAGTAGATACCGGTTGGCTAATCTGACCGGTATTTGCTCTCTGCCATGGTGACGAGCCCGTTTTATGTTTTTAGGACCGCCAGCAGTGTGAGAAACCGCCCGGCGGAAATCCCGTTCAGTGGGGACCGCTGAACAGTTTTTTCTATTGAAGTCTATGGGGAGAGTTGCTTGCAGGTTTTCAGACGATTTCTAAAACCGCGAACCGTCTGAAAAACCATCCAAAAACCGTTGTTGTGGGGACAAGCCCTTAGGAGAGTATGATCTCTGTACAGCACAGTGGAAAATACCGGCGCTATATAAATGCATAAAATAATTAAAATATGTATGAAAAATGTGTGTGATTAGCACTTTATGGGTGTATTATGCAGACACTATAGGGCACTAATATTTGGCCCATATTACGGTGGCATTATTAAAGGGGTTTTACGCTTCTCTTTTTTCTAATAATTAGGCTCACTATGGGCTAGGATTTATATATACATTAGACTTTATTGATGTAATGTGTTATATATTTGCGTGTTTTATATGTTTGTTTTTATTACGGTACATACTCGAGTATAAGCCGAGTTTTTCAGCAGAAAAAATGTGATGAAAAATCCCCCCTCGGCTTATACTGGAGTCACTGTCGGCGCTCGGGCACTGCAATGCCCCGGGCAGCGGCAGGGACGCTTCTGCTATATGCGACTCCTCAGGGGGCGCATATAGCTGAAGATACCACTGCGGAGTAGAGAGCGACGGCCGTCGATACGCTGCCTATGCCAGAAGACGGAGCGCTCGGGTGTCGGAGCATCGAGGGAGCGAGGTAAGTGCTTATATATATTTTTTTTTAAACCCTGCCTATAAGAGATATTTACCTGCCTATAGGGACCTATACCTGCCTATAACCTGCCTATAGGGACATATACCTGCCTATAACCTGCCTATTGCCTGCCTATAACTTGCCTATGGGGGACATTAAACTGCCTATACCTGCTATTGTAACTTTATTGGTATCCATTTTTATTTTTGAAATTTACCAGCAGCCTCTGCATTTTCCACCCTAGGCTTATACTGAAGTCAATAAGTTTTCCCAGTTTTTTATGGCAATAGTAGATGCCTTGGCTTATATTTAGGTCGGCTTATACTCGAGTATATACGGTACTATGTGTATGGCAGCAAGTGGTGATTTGGAATGTCATCCGTTACTACTGCATACACTATAGAAGAGCCGACTGGTCTGTTGATTAGGACTAGTAGGAGGTCAACATTGCTATAATGTAGACCCCCATCGCCCTCCCCAAATGCACTGTCACACTCCTCTGTATAATGTGATGTTCATTCGAGGTGGGCAGCTAAACTACAGCAGGCCACTATATACGGCCTCCTGACTAGTATGAATGCGCCCTAATCAGTGGACCAGACGGCTCTTCTATAGTGTATGCAGTAGTCAAGGGATGACGTCTGAATCACTGCTTGCTGCCACACACATAGTAATAAAAATAAAAGTATAAAACGCACAAATAAATAACACACTACATCAATAAAGTCTATATATACACATCAGAGTCTATAGTGAGTCGAATTATTAAAAAGACAACCAGATAATGTGCCAAATCACCACTTGCTGCCATATCATAGTAATAGAAATAAAAGTATAAAAGAATATCTAATATTGCAATAACAATACAATAACGTCTATAAATATATATATATATATATATATATATATATATATATATATATACACACTGTAGCTCATATTAAGCCTAATATAAAAAACACATAGTAATAGACATAAATGTATAAAATTCATAAATATATAACATAGTACAGCAATAATGTCTATATATACATTGTAACCCATACTGAGTCTAATATATTATAAAAATAAACATATAAAACATAATCCATCAATAAAGTCTGAAAAAAAATCAGACCACCCCTTTAGGGCACTATAGAGCACTAATAGATATAACATATAAAGGTGCTATTATTCTTTATTTTCCTCTTTCTAAAAATAGCACACATTTGCCCAAGGAGCTCCATACACCTTGTTGCATTTCGGTATATACACATTACTATAAGTCAGGTAGGATGTAGATATCACGGGCGTCAAACTCAAGTACACAGTGGGTAAAATTTCCCTGAGTCCTGTGGTTTTCGCTGTGCTTCCTATCTACTGCGTCACATCTCTGTTTGGAGTACCCTGCTGCCTGCAGAGATGTCGGGGCTGAGAATGAGCTGGAAGGGCTAAGGGGCCGTTTACACGGCAATGGACAAATACCGGTCGGTTTATCCGACCAGTATTTGTCCGGTTTGTGTGTCGTCCTCATGGCCGCGGGGGTGGGGTGGGGGAGGCGGCTTTTCTCCGCAATGAGCTCTCCCCCTTCACATTCACATGCACAGATTCCGTCCGAAAACCGGACAGAAGAATGTGCATGTTGAATGTTTTTCTGGTGGCTCGCGGGCGGAAAAACCGTGCAGTGGGGACTGCTGCACGGGTTTTCCATAGAGCCCCGTTGTGCTCGTTTTCGGTCGGTTTTTCAGACGGTCTGCAAAGCCGCAAGCCATCTGAAAAAACGTCCAAAAACCCGTGCCGTGGGGACATGCCCAAAGAGTATGTTCACACGGTGTAATTGCAGTGCACATTTCGCCATATATTTGCGCTTTAATATGCGCATAATGCAAGCTGCAATTACGGTAATTCATAAGGCTTCGGACGAGGCTGAAACACGTCAGCCGACGCTATGCTTATTTTATCCCATGCTTGTCATAAGGATTTGTAATAAAGTATTGGCTCCTTTACTCCAATGGATCGCAGTCACTCTGTTTTCAGAGCTCATTTGGATTATATACCATTTTGGCCAAAGGGGATTGGTGTACAGAGGAAGTAGCACCAACAAGCTCGTTAATGGCTACCTATAATCACACGTGGCGTCCTGCAAATCCTTATTTTTCTGCAGAAGAAAATATCACTGGAGCTGGAAAGTTTTACGTTTTCCATAAATTTCATCCAAAGTCCAAATAACCCTAACTTGTTGTGAGTAGTGTAATTGCACAGCGGGCCTGAGTTTGACACCACTGGTGTAGATGGTGATTTGAATCCAGATATAAATGCAGCTCTGGATGTGACTAGAGAAGAAACCACCATGTAGAGCATAAAAAGTAAGGATGCCGTTGGTCGGCAGCTGGATGTGTCTTACCCATTTGCAGCAGCACTGGCCCGGCTCCGTCTTCTGGCGCTGGTACCGCTTCCATCGGCAGCTGTACAGACCTGCCAGGAGCGAGATGAATGGCTGATGCTCGTAATGCTGCAGGAGGCGTCTGCGCACAATCTTCAGCTTCCCCAGCCGCAACCTCCTGAGAGTGGTGGACGAGCTCCCCATTTGTGACCACTCACATCATACTCATGTCTGCAACATACGGACACAATGGAGGACATAGTTACATACTTAGTACGATTGAAAAGAGACACAAGTCCATCAAGTTCAACCAAGGGCGGGGAAAATGTGGGTGAAGGGAGGGAGACAAGGATTTCAGGCCCAGCCTCACCACTGGTGAATGCCCTGAAACCCACAAGGCAAGAACCAATCTGCTCCAGGGGAAACCCCATCTCTGACCCCAGAGCCTCCACCAGACAGGATCCAGAATTTTACATGGCTACGTACTTATAAATATTCTTTCGTTTCAGGTAGTTATCTAAGCCTTTCTTGAACCCTCACCTGTTCCTGCTGTGACCAGCTCCTCAGGCGGCTATTCCACAGATTCACAGTTCTCATTGTGAAAAGCTTTTCTCCTCTAGAGATTGAATACTTTTTTCTCCAGCCGAAGGGAATGTCCTCTTGTCTTTTGAGGGGGCTTTAAATGGAATAATTTTTTTCCCATACTTTTTGTAGGGACCATTTATATATTTAAATAAATTAATCTTGTCCCCCCGAAGCCATATTTTCTCAAGACTAAATAAGTTCAATTATTTTACCCTCTCTATAACTAAGATGCTCCATTCCCCTTATAAGTTTGGTTGCTCATCTTTGCACTCTTTCTAGCTCCATTACAGCTTTCCTATAAACTGGAGCCCAGAACTGAACAGCATATTCCAAGTGAGGACGCATCAATGCTTTATACAGCGGTAGAATTACATCCTTGTCCCGCGAGTCCATGTATCTTTTAATACACGCCAATATCCTACTTGCCTTAGAGGCAGCTGATTGACATTGCATGCATTACATGGTCCATACAGGTATAGATCAGGAGTATAAAAAACATTATGGGGGTAATAATACATAGTAACATAGTAGATAAGGTCTGAAAAAGACATAGGTGATGGATGCCAATTGCTCCATGCAAGAGGAAAAACTCCTTCCCTGGATCAAGGTCCCATCACCAGAATCTAGTCCCCATAACCTGGGCAAGGGTGTAACTAGAATTTATAGGGCCCCATAGCAAAACAAGATGGGGCCCCACCACCGTCTGAAAAGAAATTGCAACAGCAGCATAAGTAGCAAGAATTAAGGGTATACATATTACCGCCAATATTAGGGAACCCATATAATAATAGCAAGAAAGCACCAATTTGTTATTACCTACAAAAAGGAAGACTGTTCTTGCACCTGAGTGGGGCCCCCTTAACTTCTGGGACCCAAAGCAGCTGCCTTGTGTCACGGTTCACAGCGCGGTCTCTGCGGCTCCCTGTACAGGGGTCCCGGCGGCCTGTGTCCCCACTGCTGTATACTTGCGCGTTCTAGTTCCTGTCACTGCGAGTGTTTGTACTTGTACTAACAAGCGCTCGCTCCTGCTTCCCGGGGGCCTGTGGGCGCATTGCTCCTCCTAGGGCGCACACGCGGCAGCTTTCTGCCCTTTATTGGTTCTGTGTTTCAATTGCCTGCCTCTTCAGCTGTGACCCCTGGCTATAAGGGGCCGTTCACACGGCTTATTTTGGGCACGGATTCCAGCCGTATTGCGCACTGTGCTGCACTGCAGTACGGCTGGAATCCGTCCCAGCCCTTACGGTAATCCACAGTTCTCATAAAGTGACATGTTCATTATCCTGGCGGGATACGCGCTGTGGATAATGAAAGTCTATGGGGCCGGGGAGCTGCACCCCCGCCTCGCCCCTTATTCAAGCAGTAATTGCGGGCGAAATTCCTTCCCGCAATTACACTTTGAATAAGCCGTGTGAACCGGGCCTAAGAGGAACTTCCTGCCCTTGCTCCAGGGTCAATTCATTGTATTGTCTGTCCACCTGAGCACCTGGCCAGCGGGTGGCTTCTGCTATTCAGGCCTTAATGCATGAGATGCCTGGTTCAGTGCCTGCAATCCACCTGAGCTCCTGACCACCTGGCTGTCATTTCTGCTGTCCTTGCACCTGTCCAGTGACCTGCTGTTGCACTTGTCCAGTGACCTGCTGTATTCCTGCGGTTGCACCTGTCGAGTGACCTGCTGTATTCCTGACGTTGCACCTGTCCAGTTACCTGCTGTATTCCTGCCGTTGCACCGTCTGCAGTGAACCTGCTGTATCTGCCTTTTGACCTGTCCAGTTATCCTGCTGTTATTCCTGCCGTTGCACCTGTCCAGTGACCTGCTGTTTTTCCCTGCCTTGCACCTGTCCAGTGACCTGCTGTTTTTCCTGCCGTTTGCACCTGTCCAGTGACCTGCTGTTTCCTTCTTGCCCTGTTCCAGTGACCTGCTGTATTCCTGCCTTTGCACTGCCCAGTTACCTGCGTTTTCCTGCCATTGCACCTGTCCAGTTACCTGCTGTATTCCTGCCGTTGCACCTGTCCAGTGACCTGCTGTATTCCTGCCTTTGCACCTGTCCAGTGACCTGCTGTATTTCTGCCGTTGTACGTGTCCAGTTACCTGCTGTATTCCTGCCATTGCACATGTCCAGTTACCTGCTGTATTCCTGGCGTTGCATGTATCCAGTTATCTGCTGTATTCCTGCCATTGCATGTGTCCAGTTACCTGCTGTATTCCTGCCGTTGCACCTGTCCAGTGACCTGCTGTATTCCTGCAGTTGCACCTGTCCAGTGACCTGCTGTATTCCTGCCGTTGCACCTGTCCAGTGACCTGCTGTATTCCTGCCGTTTACCTGTCCAGTGACCAGCTGTAATCCAGCCGTTGCACCTGTGCAGTGAGCTGCTGTATTCCTGCCGTTGCACCTGTCCAGTGACCTGCTGTATTCCTGCCATTGCACCTGTCCAGTGACCTGCTGTATTCCTGCCGTTGCACCTGTCCAGTTACCTGCTGAATTCCTGCCATTGCACCTGTCCAGTGACCTGCTGTATTCCTGCCATTGCACCTGTCCAGTGACCTGCTGTATTCCTGTCGATGCACCTGTCCAGTGACCTGCTGTATTCCTGCCGTTGCACCTGTCCAGTTACCTGCTGTATTCCTGCCGTTGCACCTATTCAGATACCTGCTGTATTCCTGCCGTTGCACCTGTCCAGTGACCTGCTGTATTCCTGCTGTTGCACCTCTCTATTTGCCTGCTGTATTCCTGCTGTTGCACCTGTTGGGTTGCCTGCTGTATTCCTGCTGTTGCACCTCTCTACTTTCCTGCTGTATTCCTGCTGTTGCACCTCTCTACTTGCCTGCTGTATTCCTGCTGTTGCACCTGTCTAGTTGCCTGCTGTATTCCTGCTGTTGCACCTGTCTAGTTGCCTGCTGTATTCCTGCTGTTGCACCTCTCTACTTGGCCTGCTTTTATTCCCTCTGTTGCACCTGTCTAGTGACCTGCTGTATTCCTGCCGTTGCACCTGTCCAGTGACCTGCTGTATTCCTGCTGTTGCACCTCTCTATTTGCCTGATGTATTCCTGCTGTTGCACCTGTCTAGTTGCCTGATGTATTCCTGCCGTTGCACCTGTCCAGTGACCTGCTGTATTCCTGCTGTTGCACCTGTCTAGTGACCTGCTGTATTCCTGCTGTTGCACCTGTCTAGTTCTCTACTTGCCTGCTGTATTCCTGCTGTTGCACCTGTCTACTTGCCTGCTGTATTCCTGCTGTTGCACCTCTCTATTTGCCTGCTGTATTCCTGCTGTTGCACCTCTCTATTTGCCTGCTGTATTCCTGCTGTTGCACCTGTCTAGTGACCTGCTGTATTCCTGCTGTTGCACCTGTCCAGTGACCTGCTGTATTCCTGCTGTTGCACCTGTCTAGTGACCTGCTGTATTCCTGTCGATGCACCTGTCTCGTTGCCTGCTGTAATCCTGCTGTTGCACCTGTCTAGTGACCTGCTGTATTCCTGCTGTTGCACCTGTCTAGTTGCCTGCTGTATTCCTGCTGTTGCACCTCTCTATTTGCCTGCTGTATTCCTGCTGTTGCACCTCTCTATTTGACTGATGTATTCCTGCCGTTGCACCTGTCTAGTGACCTGCTGTATTCCTGCTGTTGCCCCTTTTCCAGTGCCCTCTGTATTCCTGCTGTTGCACCTGTCTAGTGACCTGCTGTATTCCTGTCGATGCACCTGTCTAGTTGCCTGCTGTAATCCTGCTGTTGCACCTGTCCAGTGACCTGCTGTATTCCTGTCGATGCACCTGTCTAGTTGCCTGCTGTATTCCTGCTGTTGCACCTGTCTAGTGACCTGCTGTATTCCTGCTGTTGCACCTGTCTAGTTGCCTGCTGTATTCCTGTCGATGCACCTGTCTAGTTGCCTGCTGTATTCCTGTCGATGCACCTGTCTAGTTGCCTGCTGTATTCCTGCTGTTGCACCTGTCTAGTTGCCTGCTGTATTCCTGCTGTTGCACCTCTCTATTTGCCTGCTGTATTCCTGCTGTTGCACCTGTCTAGTTGCCTGCTGTAATCCTGCTGTTGCACCTGTCTAGTGACCTGCTGTATTCCTGTCGATGCACCTGTCTAGGCCTGCTGTATCCTGTCGATGCACTTCTAGTTGCCTGGTTTGTATTCCTGCTGTTGCCCCGTCTAGTTGCCTCCTGTATTCCTGCTGTTGCACCTCTCTATTTGCCTGCTGTATTCCTGCTGTTGCACCTGTCTAGTTGCCTGCTGTAATCCTGCTGTTGCACCTGTCTAGTGACCTGCTGTATTCCTGCTGTTGCACCTGTCTAGTTGCCTGCTGTATTCCTGTCGATGCACCTGTCTAGTTGCCTGCTGTATTCCTGTCGATGCACCTGTCTAGTTGCCTGCTGTATTCCTGTCGATGCACCTGTCTAGTGACCTGCTGTATTCCTGTCGATGCACCTGTCTAGTGACCTGCTGTATTCCTGTCGATGCATACGTTTACTCCTGCTGTTCCTGTCGCTGTACTTGGCTGCTACCACCTGAGACCTGAAGTCTTCCTACAGCTATGTATCTGCCACCATCGCTCCCAGTGTCTGGTGTTCCTGTCAGGGGAGCCACGTCAGAGGACGCGACCGGCGGGCTCCAGTAAAGACCGGGGGCCCCTTAGATTCCGCTCCCTGGCGTGGGCCTCCATCTCTACTATCTTCGCCTGCGGTAATAACAGTGGATCCACACCCATTTACTAACGATCGCCGGATCGTTACGGAATGAACTGACCTCGTTCACTTCCGTTACACTATGGCTATAGTTACCTGTGATATTATATTTTCATTAAAGGCATCTAAACCCTTCTAGAACTTCAATGATTCTACAATCACAATCTCTTGTAGCAGTGAGTTACATAGTGTCACCACTCTTACAGTAAAGAATCCTTGTCTGTGATGATGGTGAAACCTTCTTTCCTCTGGACAAGAGGGCCAAAGGGGTGTATGGCCGTGTTTCACACGGCTTATTCCCGACGGTTATGTGCGCCGTATTGAGCGCACAAATCCGCCGTGGAATAAGGGGCGGGAAGGGGGAGGAGGCCGGACGCGCGCAGGGGGCGCCGCTACCCGGCCAATTAGACTATGCATTGTTTACGGCGCGTCCGAGAGTAAATAATTTGCTTGTCACTTGTACCACCGCGGCGTATTGTGCGAGAGGGGAGGAGCTGACGGAATCACTGTTCTCTATGAGAGCAGTGGTTTACCGTATTGGACTACGTAGGTTTGGGAGCCGTATTGAGAGCAAATTCCGGCGCGGCATACGGCGCCAATCCGTCGGCAAAATTTAGCCGTGTGACGGGGACTATAGGTCGTCCCCTTGTTGCGGATACAGGTCAAAGCGTAGAGGGTGTCCTCTTGTCCCTGTTTAAATGGGTGTAGCATGATTTGCCCCCTTGTCAGCTGGTTACATTGAGGGTAGAGAATGCAACTTGTTATGTTAAACTAGGTGTAGCAGATGACCCATTGAAATGGCTTTCTTGGGTGTAGAGGATTTCCCCTTGTCCTGGTTAAATGGGTGTAGTGGACGCCCCTTGTCCTGGTTTTCTTGGGTGTTGAGATTTCTCCATTGTCCTGGATTCATGGGTGTACAGGACCCACTTATCCTGGTTACTGGATGTTGGGAGATGGAACCTTGTCCAGTTTCAGGGGTGTTTGAGATTGCCCCTTGTCCTGGTTACCGGTGTAGAAGACTGCCCCCTTGTTCACTGGTTACACGGGTGTAGAGATGACCCTTGTCATGGTTCACGGGTGTAGAAGATGACCCTTGTCCTGTTACACCGGGTGGGAGAAGATGCCCTTGTCTGGTTACACGGGGTGTAGAAGTGACCCCTTGTTCTGGTTACACGGGTGAAAAGGATGCCCCCTTGTCCTGGTTACAGGGGTGTAGAAGATGCCCCCTTGTTCTGGTTACACGGGTGTAGAAGATGCCCCCTTGTCCTGGTTACACGGGTGTATAAGATGCCCCCTTGTCCTGGTTACACGGGTGTAGAAGATGCCCCCTTGTCCTGTTTACATGGGTGTAGAGGATTTCCCCTTGTCCTGGTTACATGGGTGTAGAGAATTCTCCCTTGTCCTGGTTACATGGGTGTAGAGAATTCTCCCTTGTCCTGGTTACATGGGTGTACAGGACACCCCCTTATCCTGGTTACATGGATGTAGGGAATGGCCCCTTGTCCTTGTTTCATGGGTGTAGAGGATGCCCCCTTGTCCTGGTTACATGGGTGTAGAAGATGACCCCTTGTCCTGGTTACACGGGTGTAGAAGATGACCCCTTGTCCTGGTTACACGGGTGGAGAAGATGCCCCCTTGTCCTGGTTACATGGGTGTAGAAGATGACCCCTTGTCCTGGTTACATGGGTGTAGAGGACGCCCCCTTGTTATGGGTCCAGGGTTTAGAGGATGCCCCCTTGTCCTGGTTACATGAATGTAGGGAATGACCCCTTGTCCTGGTTACATGAATGTAGGGAATGACCCCTTGTCCTGGTTACATGAATGTAGGGAATGACCCCTTGTCCTGGTTACATGAATGAAAAAAATTTTTTTTTTTTTTAGGGAATGACCCCTTTGTATGTGTACATGAATGTAGGGAATGACCCCTTGTCCTGGTTACATGAATGTAGGGAATGACCCCTTGTCCTGGTTACATGAATGTAGGGAATGCCCCCTTGTACTGGTTACAGGCTAAAGTGTAAAAAAAAAAATAAAATCACCAAGCTCTGTTTACTGTCCAGTCACATATTTGTACATGGTAATTAAATTGCCACTGGACCATTTTTTTCTAAAATGAATAAGCCCAAGTTCAACAACCTGTCTTAGTTCTGACCCTCACCCATTCCCCTAACTAACTCTGTCACCTCCTCTGCACCCGCTCCAGCTCAGCTGTGTCCTTCTTATACTCTGGGGCCCAAAACTGTACATAATAGTCCATTTGTTACCTCGCTTATGTCTTTTGATGCCTCCCATTACTTTGCTTGCCTTGACAGCAGCTGACTGGCATTGGTCACTAAATTTAAGACTACTGTCCACCAATGTCCCCAGGTCTTTTTCAACCATAACGTTCCCCAGTAATAGTACTTTGTTTTCTCGGTCCAAGTGCATGACCTCACATTGATGATCCACATTGACCCCTTTCTGACATTTGTCAGACTGATAGGTTATAATGGAGCGGGCTCACTCGTTGGCAAGTAACAGAAGATCATGATAGATGGGACCTGATGCTATACCCAGGATCGGAAACAGATCAGATACCAAATGTTTAGCACTTTAGATGCCCAGGGTGTCTAAATGAATGAGGAATGGTGCTAAGTACAATTCCTTTGCCCGATTGGCCACTCTACAATGAGATCGGGGGGTGCCAAGCATTTGCCATGGTAACTGAAGATCTCATGAAGGTCTCATTGGCTGCCATGCTACTACTCCCATTTTCACCATACCATAGGCAGGATATAATAGGAGTGCCATCTTAGTACACCTTACTGTAATATCTATGTATAGCAGAACAGTGTACAAGCAATTGTGCCCCCTAGTAATAAAGTAGGGGCACTACACTAGGGGGACTACAAATCTATGTAAAAAAAAAATTATTTTTTTTTTAAAAAGTTCTAAACCTACAATTTTGTTATTTTGATAATTTACTAGTAATTGGTATCACAGCGTCCATACAAATCCAGTCTATTATAATATAACATAATTTACCCCATATGGTGAATAAAGTAAGGGGAAAAAAATATTCAACAAAAAATGTGTTTTTTGGTCTTTTCCAATGAATTTTAGTAAAAAGTGATGTAAAAAAAGTATGAATCCCAAAATGGTACAAATAAAAACTACACTTGAGCCCGCAAAGAACGAGCCCTCACTCAGGTCTTTAGGTGAAAAAACAAAAGGTTATTGCTGCAGAAAATGGCAACGCAAATTTCAGAAATAGAGAAAGTTTTATTTTTTTTAAAGTTTTAAAACATAATGAAAACCTTACATATTTGGTATCACTGGAATCATAAGATAGTATTTAGTCATGTTACCCAGCTTTCCCAGGTTCTTGAAAGGCAAATTTAACTTGTTATGCTGAAATAAAGAGTGAAGGACGTAGCGGGAAATCCTGTTGGGCCTATGGGCAGAGAAAGAGGGGCAGAAAAAGTTATGAGCAGTCATGTAAAGCAGCTGTAGATTGGGCCCCAAGAATTAATTCTACTGGTGGGCCCCAACAATCAACTCCACTGGTGGGCCCCAACATTCAACTCCACTGGTGGGCCCCAACAATCAACTCCACTGGTGCGGCCCTAAGAACCATCATCCCACTGCTTGGGTCCCCAAGAACACCCTCCACTGGTGGCCCCAAGAAATCAATACCACTGTTGGGCACACAAGAATCCAACTCCACTGGTGGCCCAAGAATCACTCCATGGTGGCCAAGGATCAACTCCAGTGTGGGTCCCCAAGGATCAAAACATCACTGGTGGCCCAAGGATCAAACTCCACTGGTGGGCCCCAAGAATCTTCTCCAATGGGGTCCCAAAATCAAACTCAATGGTGGTTCCACAAGAATCAACTCCGCCTGGTGGTATCCCAAGAATCAATCCTAGGGTGGTTCCCAAGAATCCCAACTCAAATGGTGGTTCCACAAGAATCAACTCGCTGGTGGGTCCCGAGGAATCAATCCACTGGTGGGTCCCGAGAATCAACTCCTCTGTGGGTCCGAGAATCAATTTCCATTGGTGGGCACTACGAGAATCAACTCCACTGGTGGACCACAAAAATCACCTCCACTGGTGGCCCCAAAACCAACTCCATGGTGGCCCCAAAGAATTCAACTCAATGGTGGGCCCAAGAATCAAACTCCACTGTTAGTCCCAAGTATAAAACTCCACTGGTGGGCCCCAAGAAACCTAACTTCACTAGTGGGCACTCAAGAGTTCTACTCCATGGTGCGACACCAAGTATCACCTTTACTGGTGGGCTCCTAGAATCAA
>JAODAL010007125.1:0-127811 GCA_025379985.1 Phyllomedusa bahiana
GGCATCCCCCACACTGGGGCTTCCCTTTTTTCCCCTTTCAAATTTTTGAAAAAAAGGGGTTTAGGGGCGTTGCTAGGGTCCTAAAAAAATTCGGGCACGGGCCCCTTTTTTAGAGGGGATGAAAGGGAAAATCGCTGTCTGCCATGCATAAAAGTGGGGTTTTGCGCGTTTAGCCCGCTTTAAACATCCTTCAGCAATTTAGATGTTTTAGGGGATCCAAAAACCCTGAAGGGGGGTAATTTTAAAACCCCCCCGCTACTTCGCAGCAGCCGATTTTGCTTTTTGGGCTGCCTTTCTGAAAAGGTCTCCGACCACATACCCCCATCCTTTCCAGCCCACGGCCCCTACAGCCCCCCTTGCCCCCACCTTCCCAAAAACCCCCCCCCCTTGGGGCCTTTTTAAAAATTTTCAAAATAAGGGTTTCACCCTCATTTTCCCTTCCCAAAATTTGGGGGCACAAAAGTGTCTCCCCTTTTAGTCTGAAAAATACGGTATATGGGGTAATTTTAGTTTTAACTCCCAAATGAAAACAGCTGTCTTCCAATTTTTGTTCTTTTTTTTTTCATCTAAACTTTTTTTTTCTTTTAAGTTTTATTTAAACCGGTAAAGGGTTATTTTGTGCAGGATAGCCCAAAATTTTTACTGGCCATTTTGGGGTATATATTTTTTTGTTTTATCACCTTTTTTTATTCCAAAAATTTTTAGGGCAAAGTGGGAAAAAAAAACCAAATAGTGTTTTTAAATTTTTTTTTTTTTTAACATTGCTTACTGTGGGGGATAAAAACCCCATTAAACAAATACCCAATTCATACCATTTTTTAATTTTAGTAATGTTACACCCGAAAAAAATAAATAAAAATGTTTTGCAACATTAAAATTTTAATAGGGCCCTAACCCTTTTTTTATTGTACTGTTGTGAGGGTCATTTGGGCTTTTTGATAGCTTTTTTTTCAATTTCCCTTTCTAGGGGATAAAAAAAAAATGGGTTTTTTTAAATTTTTTTAGAAAATGTTCATTGGGGGGGGTAAAAATCATTTTTAAGGGACCCGGGTTGATTTCGCACACGGGAGGGCCCAAAATTTGTACTTTTTTTTTTTAAAAATTTTTCATTGGGGGGAAGCATTTGGGAATGGGGAAAAGGTTTTATGTTTTTTTGGTGCTTGTTTTTTTCACCCCTTTTTTATTTGGGTTGACCACTTTAAAACATCAAAACTTATCCAACCCGCAGATGGAAACCTACCCAGCTGTTACACCCCAGGACAGGGAATATACCAAAAGGGAACCCCACAGGTAAATATTGGATATTGAAAATATTGTTCCCCTGGTGTATAAATTACAGTAAAATATAATTTAAAATAAAACACAAAACCACTATTTTATATATAAATAATATATATTATATATATAATATTTATATATACACCCCCACCCTTACTTCACACATGGGCAGTAAAATACATGTTAAAAATACTTCTGGGTTTACATTTGAGTTTAACCCTTCCCTTGGGGTGAAGTACATGTGTGTGTGGTGTGTGTTGGGGGTGTGTGTTTATTAAAATTATTTATTTATATATTATTATAATTATATATAAAAATATATTTATAAATTTTAAAATACTAAATATATATATATTTTAAAATATTTTACTAATATATATATAATAAAATATATAAATAGTGGTTAGTGTGTATATAAAATATAATATACCGTAACATACACAAGGGAAAAAGTATATAAAAATGTCCAAAATTTAACTGTGTTACATTTGGTATATACTGTCCCTAAGTGTATGTATATACTTTAAAAACTGTACCCTGTGACACAGTCCAGTAATGATTTTAAAAACAAGTAGGTGGGGCATAGCCCCCATCCTCCTCCCGGACATACCTTATGCGGTTTACTGGGGTCCTTTGAAGCTCCTGGGGTGGTTTTGGGAGCTCTGGGAAACCCCCTTTAGAAACCAGAACTTTGTTCTGGTTTCCCCCTATTTATGGGCCGAGGATCTGCGCAGGAAGCCGGCGGGGGGGGGGCAAAGGAAACCTTTTCTTTTCCCGGGGCTGAAACTCCGGGGGGGGCTGTGCAGGGAGCAAAAGAAGAAGGGAGGGCTCTCTCCCCGCCCCTAGAGTGGTGAAGGGTTTTGAGGTGGGGGGAGCTTCTCATGCAAAGAGTTTTGGGGACATTTTAAAATTTGGGAGAAGGCTTTACCCTCCGGGGGCTTTTTCCCCCGAATGTTTTCTGGCCCCCAGCGACGCCCCCTGGGGGGGGGTTAAGAATTATCCCTGGTCCGGTCTCCTTTTTGGACTTTCCTTTATTTCGGCAGCTTTTTGGGTCCTCCCCCCAAATTTCCCCGCCGGACGGGCTTAAACCCTTTTTTTCGCTTTCCCCCCTTGCCCGCGGGGGGTGGTCCCCAGGGGCCCCCCCAAAAAGACTGGTAAAACCCGGGCCCCCCCCCTGCCCGCAGAAGATCGCAGACCCCCAAAGGAAAGGGTTTTTACCAGGGAAGAATTTAGGAACCCCACGAAGATGTATCAAACCCAAAACCTGAGCGGAGCTAAATTTGGACCTTATGTCCCCTTTTTCCCTTCTTTGGTTTTTTTACTTTGAGTATTTTCCTCATTAAAAGGGCCTGTTTTCCAAAAAAATGGGTGGGTTTGGGTTTCCCCCTTTTTTCTCCCTTTCCCCCCCCCTTTCCCCCACCCCCTGGTTTTTACTATGTGCCTTAGGTTATTTTTTACCCCCCCTCCCCCCCTTTGAGCATTAAATCTGGTTGAGTAATACGAGTGCTCTGTCACGGTGGAACAGCTCACTTTCTTTTTTTCTTCACGCGACTAGCCATGCATGCTGGTAGCTATGAACCCCCCCCCAAAAAGGTTTTTGGGCCCTCACTTATTTTAGCGGGTTCCCTTGTCATTCTGAACCCGCAACTTAAGATACTGTGGGCCCTTGGGGGTTTGTTGAGGAAACCTGGTTTTTCTTTCCTCTGGTTTGGTTTATTTTATTTACTGTTTCCAGAGCGCAGGGAGGGTCCTTAAAATGGTGTCAGTTGAGCTGTTAGTAAAGGCCCCATGTCGACGATAACAATAACCTCCTTCAATGTAAGGGTTTAAAGTACCAAAAAAATTCTAAGATTCTATAGGGATTTTACAAGGGTCAGGCCCCCACAACTCGTCCCCAAAAAGACGCATTTTTTAAAAAACACTTACCCACTCTGAAAAAAAAAAAAATACTTTCCCTTCCGGTGCCATAGTAGCAATGCAGACTCTAAAACAAAAGGGGTGGCGGTCCTCTTTCATAGGTCTTTGCCTCACCAGATCATGGAGACTAAACAGGATCCTGATGCTAGGTATATCTTTGTCAAATGCAGCATACAGGGCACCCTTTATACAATAGCGAACATTTATGCCCCAAACCAAGGTCAGCTGGCTTTTTTCACTAGGGTCTTGGATGATCTGACATTGTTTGCCCAAGGCGCAATCATTTTGTGTGGAGACTTTAATGTGGCGCTTTCCCCAAAGGTAGATACGTCTTCGGGACACACTACGATTCCCCTGAATAAATTGAACAAAATTAAAAAATTATTACATGCGATGCAGTTAAGCGATGTCTGCCGTCTTATGCATCCAGAGGTTAGGGATTACACGTATTACTCCCCTCCACATAAGACATATAGCCATATTGACTATATATTTCCACAACATGTCCTGCTTCCCTCTGTTAAGAAGTCTACTATAGGTAACATATTGCACTCAGATCATGCTCCCGTACATTGCCTCATACATATTCCTAATAGCACTTGGAAGTTTTTCTCCTGGAGGCTAAATGAGACGTTACTTAATGATGCACTGTGTTTTGCCGAGCTCAAGCAAACTGTTCAGCACTTTATGGAGGATCATAGTACAGATGACACCCCTCCTCATCTTAAGTGGGAAGCCCTGAAGTGCGTTTTGCGAGGTGTGTTGATTAGTGTTGAGCGATTAGTATCGACAAAGTTAAAATCGGCACAGTTTTTATGGTGATCGGATTTTTTAGATCATGCAATAATTTAGGTTAAAATCTGTGCATCATCTATTAAGATCCCCCCTTTTTTTCGGCGTTTTTTTTCCTAAAATTTTTGGGGGCCCAGAAATCTGATTACAAAAATAGACCCAGGGTGAGATTGTGTGCGACGTCATGACTGGGATGTGTAGGGTTGCGATTGGCTGGAAAAAAACACATGACCCTTTTTACTTTAGAACCCCTTTTTTCCTGTTCAGCCTCAGTGTCTCTCAGGTCTTTTTAGGAAAGGCCCTCGCCCCTGCTTGTGTCCAAACAGCCAGCGAAATTATTATATTTCTTCACAGAGAAACCCTACTATTAGCTGTGACCCTTAAAAATTTATTTAGATTAGAGATTCCAAGTTTTTATATATTTTAGGTAAGAATTTTAAAAGGAGAAACTACCGTTTGAAAAGGGTCACGGGGGGGAGGGAGGGGGGGCCCCGCGGGGGAACACGGGAAAAGCCTATAAAGAATAGGGGAATAAAGTTCCCCAAGACTTAGTGTAGACATTGAAATTAGCTTTTTTAAATTAAAACAGTTTTCTATTGAAATTTTTTCCTTGGATTTTGGGAAAGCCCTTGAATTTATGGGTACAAATCTTTTTAGTAATGCGGGTCTTTTTTGTTGGTGAAAAAACCCCACTTTTATTATCATAAAATTTTTGTTTGGGTGTTCTTTTTCCCATTTTGCCCATTCCCCCTTTTTTGGGAATATCCACCTTGAAACTTAAATTAGAATCCAGAAGGGTCCCAAGGGGGAAAAAAACCAAAAGGTTTTTGGTTTTAAGGGGGGCCAAAAAATTAACCCTTGGGTTAAAATTAATTAAGGGGAAAATTCCCTTTTTTTCCTAAAAAGATACTTTTTTTGACTTTGGTGCACTCCCTTTTTTTGTTCATTGGGGCCCACCTTGCATTTAAAAATGTGAATACTGCAATTTTTTGGGTCACCACTTTTGTGAATTGAAAAGGGGTCCCAAAAAAAAATTCCTTTTATTTCCAATACATTACAGAAAAGTGTTTTTGGCACTTTTCCCCAGTCCAGATTTGTTGATAGGGGCCCCCTTTTGGCAGTTAAATTTGAATCCAAAATTTGTTAGTTCCCCACGGGGAAAATTGATAGGTGAAAAAAAAATACCTTTTATTACCCGAATACATTTCAGATAAGTTTTTTTTTTCACTTTGGCGGGCCAGTTTTGTTAAACTTGATAGATCTTTTTTGCAGTTATTTTTGAATACCACCCAATTTTTTTTTGATTTGAGGGTTTTTGAGAATAGCTGTGTTTTTGGTCTTTTAATAAGAATTTTCCAAAAAACTTTTCCATCCCTTCTCAAATTTTTTAATTTTTCCCCTAAACATGGGGGCAAAAATTTCGGGTGGTAAGCAGCAAAGAGGGGGTAGGAAAAGGGAGGTAGGGGTTTCGGGGAAAAGGGTGCTCCTTCATGCTGGCGACAAAAAGCTTGCCAGGGGACATCATTTTTGCGGGGACCTCGGGCCCTTGGTTATCGCTGGGTCGGGGCCCTGTGAATCTCAGAAACGAACAGCGTCGCCAATCTTTTCCTTCAGTGGTTAATGAAAACCCTGCATCCAGCAGTCTTACCTCCTCGTCCCCCCAGTAAACAGCCAAAAATTTTCCCGTCATCGCTTCCCCCAGAAATCCTCCAACATAAAGCAGCCCAAATGTAAACCCTCGTTTACCCACCATGGGGGTTAATCCATTTTCTAAAGGGCCCCTTTTTGGGGTTTAAAAAATGGGGTTTGGGGGTCAAAGGGGAAATTTTAAAAAAGATAAAGGGGCCCAAAAAGAGGATGATTTTTCCCCTCTGACCCCAGTTACTAAAGCCATCAGGGAGGAAAGGAACCCGGGTTTCAATGGGCCCAAAAACCCCGGGCGGTGGGCAACCCCTTGCGGGCCCCTTTTGCTTTTTACCCCGGGCCGGGTTTCGGGATGCAAAATGTAAAGGACAACGAAGCCCAACCTGTGTTGTTAAATGATGATGATGAGGGACATTGCGGAAACCAAAACGTGGTTTTTTCGGGCAGAATTTGTTTTCCCGAGCGCTTCATCATGGACTGGAGGAAGACGAGGGGGTTTATATCAGTAGGGTTCCGCCTAAAAAAGGGAAAGGGGGCGCCCGCAGAATTTCCGCTGATATATTCCGCCGGCCACGGTAAAGCGCAAACCCCGCTCCCCCCGTTTTTATCCCCGTCAAAAAGGTCCGGGACCCCCAAGCCTGGGCCTTTCTTGGGACCAACCTCGGGTTCCCCCGCGATGTCATAGCCCCCTTTGGCCGTAAACGCAAAAAAGTAGAGGCAAGAACCTTAGGTGGTTAACCCCCAAACCAAACATGTCATTTCACATGAAGCAATTTGCATGAGTTAAAATTGGAGGCAAAAATTGGGCCAAAAAAAGGCCCGCCCGGGACGCCGGGCCCCCAACCCAACTGCCCAACACCCTCTTTTCCCCGCCTCCTCCCCCAAACCACCAAGCTTCCCTAGCTCCCCAAATGTCTTCAGGTCTGATCGGGTTCGCCTCCCCCTTTCAGCCTCCACCGCCCCCCCGTTTAATTTCACCCACCGAGCCCTCCCCCCCCTTCTCCTTTCCGCCCAGTTTGCGACCTTCCCCCTTTTTAACAGCGGCCGTCCGCCACCCTTCTTTTTTCCCCCGGTTTGGGAGCGAAGAAACTTTTAAAAAAAAACCCTTTCCCAAAGCCAAAAGCCTGAATGTGGGGCATTGCCAGGTTTTTGGGCCTTTGGGGGAAATTTTGCCTTTCCTTTCGGGGGGACACAAAAAAGCCTTTCCCTCCCCGGGCCCTTCCAAACGGGGTCATCTAAAATTTCAAGCGCGTTGTTTTTCATCTGGCCCGGAAAAATTCCATCTGACCCCCCGACACAGGGACTATTTAAGCACGGCTATATCTCTTGAAAAGCCATGGGTGAGTGGGGGGATGTCCCTGGGGGTGACGGGCTCTAAAGGCTCGGCGCCACCCCTCTTCAAAACCGCGGGGGAGGGTTTGCAGGGTTTTTTTCCCCCCAAAGGGTCCTCTGGGGGCCCCAGGGTGCCCAGAAAAACCCAAAGGCCGTTTTTAAATTAAAATCTGTCTTGGAGCCCATCCACACACGGGTTCGGGAGTGGGGAAACGGCTCTCCGCAACGAGACCGAGCGCGGGGCGGGGTGCCATAAAAACCTTGTCCCAACCCAAGGTGGTGTGCGATAACGGGCGAAATCTGCTGGCCCCCTTAAGTTCGGAAAAGGCTGGACAATCCATCCTGGCAAATGTCTTGAACCTTGTCGCCAAAAATTTCTAAAGGGGTCCCCGGGGGTTGGGGACTGCCTGTGGGGGAAGGCTCGAAGTTTTAAGTTCCATTTCCCCCGCCGTTACCACCCTGCTTCGTCCCCCCTGGCGGGTTTGGGCAGCGTCAGTTTGGGCCTCCCCTTTCAACCGTCTCATTTTTTGAGGGTGGAAACACGCTGGAATTCCCCCTCCACTTTTGCCCAGGGGGGATTGTGGCAGCGCGCAATCCCAAATACCCCAGTAAGAATTTGACCCCAGGGCCTACAAGCAGCGGTGCGGACCTCGGGGTTAGCCCCCGGGGAGTGGAGGCAGGTGAAAGACTCTGCCCACCCTTTCCCAATTTTGAAGAAGCCACCAAAATGGTCATTTGGGGGACAATGCCCTTGTAGCATGAGCATTGTGGTGATTTTTATCGGAACGATCGTTGGACACTTTTGGAAAAAACAGGTCCCGCCAGCGACGGAGGAGGGACGGACAAGAGGCGGACCCCCGGAGCCTTTCTCCCCATCAAACCCACAAGGCCCACAGTTTCAAAAAAAATCGGCCCTTCATTAGGCAGGGGTTTCGGGTAAAAAGCTAGTGAAAGGTGGCGCTTTAAGTCTCAGGGTGCTTCATCTCGGGCCAAGTCGGCTGTGTTGAAGCGGGCCCGGGAAAGGCAGGGGAAAGGGAGGAAATTCCCAAGACACCGATGTTATTTGGCGTCCCTCCTTTGGAAGGGGTTTGGCTTTGAATTTGAGGCGGGGGAAAATTTCCTCGGCCCAAATTTAAAAGGCCCTTTCAAAATGAAACAACATTTTTAAACTTGGTTTTGGGGCCACCCTCCTGGACCCCCGGGTACAAAAAAAAAATCCCCACTTTCCTTCCCCCCAAAACCCAAAAATTAGGGGAGTAAAATCCCGGGAAAATGGAGCCCTTTTGCTGTTTTGATAAACTGGAGAAAAACTGTTGGTTGCTTAATTTCCCCCAAAATTTGTGGGGTTTGGAAAGAACACCCAGCGACGTGACAGCGAAAGGTCCCAAATTTTGGCGTAGCGGCAGCGCAGGAAAGGGTGGAAGAAGCCAAATGGGACCTCTGGCAATTTTTGTTTACCCCCTACCAACGCTTTGCAATCCCAGGGCACAAACCCAAAACACACAGAGATCCTTAAAAATTTTGGGTGCCACTTTCTGCACCCTCAACCCCCGATTTTTTTGTATGTTTTTCCCCCCCAAAAACTCTGGATCCCAAAAATGAACAAATTTTGGCCCCGAGCTGGTGGGTCACCCCAAATAGAGGTGTTGCCCTTCCAGCAGCCAGCGCAAAACTGAGCGGAACCCTTAAGCACAGCGGGAGGATTTCATTACAGACAAACGCACCCTTTTTTTTCCCACAGATAATGGGGTTCGTTTGACTTTCATCAAATGAATCAGGCAGGATCTCTGGGGGTGTTTTTGGCCTAAATTTCCCAGGCCCACCGATTAGTTCCCGGTTTTAACTTCTTTTTCCCTCTTCAAACAAAAAATTTGGTCCTTTTGAAAAATGTTTTTAAAATGATCATTTTCTTCTGCAATTTTTATTCTTTTTTCCCCAAACATTTCCCTTTTTGTTTTTTTTCCCTTGGGGGGAGACTGTAAAAAGGGAAAACCCAAAGGGTTTTATGACAAAAACCGAAATTTATTTACTCACTTTTCTTAAAAAAGTTTTTTGCATTGTCAATGGTTTTTTAGGTCAATTTTTGCTGTGAGATACAGGGTATAATTATGGTCCTTTTTGGGAAAAAAATGTGGCTTTTTAAATGGCATTTCCCCCCCCCCCTCACAAATTTTTTAAAAGTGGAGAGGGAAATCATATTTAAATTTTTTTGGGGTCATTTAGCTGTGAGTACAGCAATTTTTCAAAGGTCCTTTGGAAAAAAAATGTGGCCCTTTTAAGTGGGATTTTTCCCCTTTTAAACAAATTTTTTAATTTTTTTGTGGGTGGGGAAAGTTTAAAATTTTTATAAAAAATTTTTTGGGTTTTTTATGGGTGGGGTTTTTTTTTAATTTGGGGAAAGGGATTAAAAACTAAAAGGTCCCTTATAAAAAAAAAAAGTTTTTTCCCAAAAAGACATTTGTTCTTTACAATTGTCCCCAAAATGGCTCAAGGGTCATGCTTTGAATTTTTGGGGGGATTTTGGGTTTGAAATGCAGCTATTATAAAAGGTCCCCCTTAAAAAAAAAAATTTGTTTCTAACCCGACATTTTTTTTTTTCACAATTTCCAAAATGGGTTTTAAGGGGCATGCCCTTTTAAATTTTTTTTGGGGGATTTTGCTTTGAAATGCAGCTATACTAAGGGCCCAATTTTAAAAAAATGTTGTTTCTAAAAGACTTTTGTTCCCTTTACAATTTTCAAGAGTGGCTCAAGGGTTTAGGGGGCTGTGAAAAAAGGGAATTTTGGCCTTTTGGACCAATTGCAAAAAAGAATTGTTTTTGCAAGATCTTTAACATTCCCATCAATCCCCGTATTGAAGAAACCCCTTTAATACAATTTTTAAAAAAAAGAAACAAAGACATGGTGGGTTTTCCCTCCCATTTAAAAAATTTTTTTTCTAGAATTAAACTACTAAAAAAACTTTTCATGTCAAAAAAGCTTGGGGAAAAAGATTCCTCTGAAAAGGGACAAGGGGGGTACAGGAAAACTTGACCAGATTAGGTTATTAAAGGACATGGAGTATGGACACGGAAAGGGAACAAATAAGAGACAATTTCCTCAGCCCCGTTTATTTAAAATTTAGAAAAAAAAATGCCAAGGGGAAAAAGGGGACCCCGGGGGTAAAAAGGAGCGTTAACCCCATATTTCCAAAGGTTTAAACTAATTGGTTTCCCCACTCATACGGAGGGGCAAGCGCACCCCGGTCTTTCTGTGTACGAGGAAGGCTGGGGTTTTCCACTTCCAACCCTTTCCCCCAAATTTCTTCAGCCGACAGTTTTCGTTGCTGCGGTTTATCAGGGCATTTTTTAAAAATGGTGTTTTAAAAGATTACGGACGCCAGCCTGGGCCCCTCACCGCACCCCTGTAAAATCCGGCCCGGGTCCTGCTGTGGCAAAAGGGGAAAATTTTAGTCAATGTCCCCGTTTTAACTTTTAAAAAGGTTTTTGAAAAATTTCCCTTTTTCCGGGACTTTTTAAACTGTGGGTCAAAAGGTTTAAGGGTCAAAGTGCGGGCCAAGGAAAAGGGGTTTTTCAATGTCCAGTTCAACTAAAATTGGGTTGAAAGAATCCCTTTTTTGGGACTTTTTAATCTGGGGGGCAACAGTTTTAAGGGGCATCTGCGGTCCAGGACAGGGGGTTGTCAATGCCCAGTTCAAACTAAAATGGGGGTTAAAGACTCCCTTTTTCCGGCACTTTTTTAAAACTGGGGGGGCATGAAAGGGTTTTTGGGGCATACCCCGGGCCAGGACAGGGTTTTTTAAAAGTCCAGTTTTAATAAAATGTGGTTTTAAAACTAAATTTTCTTCCGGCAAAATTTTAAAATTTTTGGGTATGAAGGGGTTTAAAAAGGGTTTAATGCCTGTTGTAAAAAGGGAAAAAAGGGACTTTTTTTTGTGGGAAAGGTTTGGGTTGGGGCAATGGGTTGTGGGGGTTTAATTTTTTTTTTGTGGGTTTTATGCCTAATGTTGTGCCCCAAGATGTGGCAGGTATCCAAATTTGGGCTGTTGTGGGTGTTAATTCCAACCCTTTTCCCCGCCCTGTTTGGGGGTAAGAAATTTAAAGGGGTTTTGCTCTCCCATAGACTTTAAAAGGGCATTTTGCCATAATCGACGTCCCCTATCGAAAAAACCTTTTCATGGTGGCCGGGGTATCGACTATCGCCCGATGTCGATAGCCAACGTAATCGGCTAACACCCAGTGGTTTTATCAAACATGGCTCTCGATTTAAACAAGAGGCAAACAGCTAATTTAAGTAATTTTAAATCCCCTAGCTGCACACGGGGAAATTTTGGCACAAAAAGATTGGGGGCAAAGGGCATCTAATTTGGGGGCGATGCAAGTTTTAAAAATGACATCCGTAGGTGCCTTTGATCAAAAAAAAATAAGTGTTACCAGCAGCTCTATGCCATTTCCCTTTTCGAATTTTAGCAAAAAAGCCAGCAGAATTTCTGGCCCCGAGGGAAAAGCGGGGTAAAAGGGCGTCTCTGTTAGTTTTTTTCGATAAAAGACTAAAACGGGTAAGGTGGCCCAAACTCACCCGGAATTCTTTTAGGCATTCCCTGCGAATTTTTCCAATTTAGTTGTATAAACTTTTCCCTTCCCCCTCCTCGCTTTCAGGCTCTGCTCTTTTTTTTGGGGTTTTCTTAACCTCACGGGAACCCCCTTTTTCTGGCGACTGGAAAATTGGCCCCCACGGGAAAACCCCATTTTCGCCCGAAAAATAAAACTGCCCCTAGCTTTCCCTTTCCCAAGGGAAAAGGACCTTTTTGGTTACAAATGCTAGAATTTTTTTAAAGCTTTATGAGATGAGTTGTTGAGTCCCATGTTAGATTCCTTTAACTCTCTTTCCTTTTATAATGGCCCATCACCCCAATTTTTACAAGCGCACATTACTGTTATCCCAAAGGAAGGTAAAGACCCTCTTTTATGCTCCAGTTACAGACCAATCTCATTACTGAATACGGATGCAAAATTGTATGCCAAACTCTTGGCTTTGCGCCTTAACACCATCTTGGAGGACCTCATTGGTCTGGACCAAGTGGGCTTTGTCCCTTGCGGGAAGCCCGCGATAATACTCTAAAAACCTTCTCTATCATTCAATGAATGCGGGGAAGTGGGGTGCCCTGTGTGCTGCTTTCTCTAGACGCAGAGAAAGCGTTTGATAGAGTAGACTGGTCGTTCCTACGAGCAGTCTTGCTGAAGATTGGCCTAGGTCCTCTAATGGTACAAAGGGTGATGGTCTTGTATCATAATCCCAGTGCACAGATTCGGATAAATGGTACCTTATCCGCTCCAGTCTCCATACGAAATGGCACCAGGCAGGGTTGCCCCCTCTCACCCATCCTTTATATATTGGTGATGGAACACCTCTTACGTGAAATTAGAAACAACCCGAACATACAGGGCGTTCGTGTGGGGATTGCGCAGCATAAATGCGCTGCCTATGCGGATGACCTTCTCCTTTACATCACCCAACCGCTTATTTCCTTGCCAAGTTTGATGTCCTCCCTTCATTTGTTTGGTTCTTTGTCTAATTTTAAAATTATTTATACGAAATGTAACGCACTGGGCATAGATCTAGAGGAGATCATGCTGGAGGTGTTAAAGGATAGGTTCCTATTTATTCGGGCCAGGGGATCCTTTAAGTATCTTGGGATCCGTATCCCCGCTAACCTTCAGGAGGTTTTTGACCTAAACTTTGCACCGCTTCTGCGCACGATCTCAACAGACCTGGCACGCTGGAACGTAAGGGACTTCTCTTGGCTAGGCTGTATTAAAATCCTTAAGATGAATGTATTACCCCGTATTCTGTACTTGCAACAGGCCACACCTTGCCTCTTGCCAAAGTCATTCTTTCAAAGTATTGATAAATGTTTTAGACAATTTATATGGGCGGGGAAGAAGGCGAGAATTGCCAAAAATACCCTTATCAGGACCAGACGGGATGGGGGACTGGCTTTGCCAGACATAAAGATGTATTATGTTGCAACTGTTGCGACGCAATTCGCTGACTTGTACCAACATAGTCTCTCGAAGACTTGGGTACAATTGGAGGAGGGCCTCCACAGTGCCCCGCTCTGGAACCTGCCTTGGTTGCTCCTGTCCTTGTTGCCCTTGAGACTCATTCAAGAGCTCCCCTGGATGGTGCAGCATATGCTACTGGCGTGGCGCAAATATGGTGCCCCATTGTGTCTTTTTACCCCGAGAGGCCCCTTGACACCAGTAACAGGTAATCCATCCCTTAAACTAGCCTGCCCTCTGCTCTCTGCTGCTGGGAGGAATTTTAGTAGACCACTGTTGTTCGCCGAGGTGCTTTCCTCCCAAGGTACGAAGCCCCTATCGGAGGTTGCCGACGCTCTTTCCTCCTTTTCATTGACCTGGTTTAGTTACATACAGATTTCGCATTATTATGCCACCAACAAGCAGGTCCTGAACTTCGAAAGAAACTTGACCCAGTTTGAAGAGCTTTGTACCGGCCGTGTTCCTAGTGACCACCTTATCTCTCGAATATACGATCTGATCATACAATCTCGGTCGAGCTGCAGCTTGACATATCAAAATAGTTGGGCTAGGGACTTCGGGAGGCCTATTACGGAGGAGGACTGGCAAAAAGTGAGTATCCTTTCATATAAATCCATAGTTTCTTGCAGGTTGCAGGAACTCAATTATAAGGTGCTCTCCCGTTGGTATAGAGTGCCCACCTTACTACATGCTCTTTACTCTTCGGTTCCTAGTACTTGCTGGAGGTGTGGGGCTGATGAGGGTAGTATGACCCACATTTGGTGGTCATGTGCTGTTCTGCGGGACTTTTGGGATAAGGTCCTACAGGTTATAGAGCTTGTCACGGGGATACGGTTACAAAAGGACCTGCTTGTGGTGTTAATGTTTGTCATTCCCTTGCCGCTACAAGTACTCAAGGGCCATATCCTTATTTTTATGCTCAGTGCGGTGAAGACATTGATACCCCAAAGGAGGTCTACAGAGGCGCCTTCGATAACTGTTCGGTACAAAGAGTTATTATCTCTTCAACGTATGGAAGAGATAAGGGCAGATCACAACTAAACATTGCATAGATTTCTGGCCAATTGGTCGAGCTGGATTGCCTTTTGTGGCTCCTCGGATTTTGATAAGTTTATATGAGATTCCGGGATCAGGTATGGGGTGGATGTGCTCCTGGAGAGGTATGGCGCTTAATGGTGGTATACGGTACCTGACTCACGGTTATTTCTCGATTTGAGATCTGTCACCCTCTCCCTTGTTTTGATACATAGCGCTCTGAAATGTTTCTCCTACTCCCCTATGGTCAACATCAGTTTAATGTTCTTGGGTTACAGTTAAGAGTTCTGCTTTCTTCCTCTTACAGCAAGTAACAAATCAGCTTCCAATGGCTATATCCGAGTGTTTTTGGCGAAGGAATACCTATGTTTCTATTCTTTTCTCGCAGTTCCCTTTTTGCGTAAATCAATGTTTGTTTACAGTCTCAAACTCTCTGTGATAAAAGATGTCGGTTTTCTGTCGTTTAATAGGTATTAGTCAATGATTATTATTCTGATGATAGTAAACTTGGATATGTTTCTGCATTGTACAATCATTTTTACTTTTTGCTTATATTTCCTTGCTTTGTCATACCACATGTTTGATTTGTACACCGCTGTTGTCTATTCAATAAAGAGTGTTGAATATGAAAAAAAAAAATAAACACATTTTTTAGGAATTTTTGGTTAACATAAAAATGTGAGTTAAACAATAAGTCATTTTTTGATGACACATTCCCTTTAAGCCAGTTACTGGCAAGTGACATTTTTCTTCCTTCCTCCAGAGACAACCAGTAAAGCAAGCAAAGTAGAACATTTGTTGTGTGTAGATTGCACTCCTACAGTAGAAGTAAACATGCTACAGATCCATATACACTTCTGTGCAGAAAGAGGTGTACAGCAAGTTCTCACATGTGGTACAACAAGCCACCGTAAGTGTTCATGTAAAAAATCTGCAGTATTTACATTACATGTGCATTTACCCATAGACTACCATTCCTTGACCTAGTAAGCAAAACCAAGAGATACATGTGGCCCTAAATGTTTTGGTACAGGGTATGAAAACTGTTTCGGTCTAAAACTCACTTTGTTGTCCATAGTAACCTATGGGCAACAAAGGGAGTTTTAGACCTAAGCAGTTTTCATACATGTGGCCCTTAGATCCCAAATACTTACCATAGGTTCTTGGTTCAGTCTCCATTGGTGAAAGAACACTACTGACAAGTGCATCAAATCTATGAGCATCTTCCCTTGAAACAAAGAGTGGACCTCCAGCAAGACAGTGGTCACTAAGTTTATGTTCTTTAGGTACATCAAAGGTCTCAAAAGCTGTTAAAATTGAGATTTATACAAGCGGTTCACATACATCTCCAGGGGAAGAATTGTACAAACTTGTTGGAAATTGCCCATTAAATACATGAATGCAGTTAGGATTAAAACTTCTAGTACCTAGAGGGTTATATGGGATGAAGGTTTCAATTTCAGGATACTTCTCACATCTTGGCTTTACAGAGATGTCCTTTTTTGCCACCTGTGGGCAGGAAGAGAAGATTGCGGGTTGGGCCAAGAATTATCAAATTGAAGCTTTTCTGTTACACAACTAAAAGTTTAAATGTCATAGGGGGGGCCTGGGTCTACAGTAAGGAAGGACCCCTTCACACTGCTTGAGTCCTCATCCAACCTGGATCTCCTTCTCCCAGTAAATTCCAGAAGATAGTGCACCACGTATAGTGTATGATGACCTAATTCATAGATCTCCCTCACTATACTTTGACCCCTATCCTTACCTTTATAGAAGCAGGCTTCCTGGGCTGTACATGATGGTTTACGTTTCCCAGCGCCTTCCTTGATGCTTTAGGTTTAGCCACAGCAAGGGTTTTTGCATTATGCACTTGTAATAATCCTTTAGAAAGCTGTGGAGCTGCAAGAAAGTTACTACAGATCATTCTGTACATACAAAATGCATTAAGTCTTAAGGACTAGGAGGAGGTTGTCCAGCTGGAAACTTAGACAATGCCTCCCAAACCTAAGCACTTTTGCAACGTACTTGCAAGCTGTGTATCTTGCCATCAGAAAGCTTAGTTCTACATAAGCTGTTTGAGAGGAAACACTAAAGCCCAGGAGATTGTGACCAAAGCTATTTGGCATACTCAGGAAAGTCATTAAGACCACATCTTTTTGGCCCACCCTCTGAAGGCTTTACTGAGGTCATAAGCAAGTGTTGGGCTGGGTATACACACCATGTTTCTGGCTTCTGTTTAACATACATGCCAGGTCATATATATTAAATGGATGACTGGCAAGTGCTGTGTAGTGTCTCATCGTATATAATGTAGGCTTCTGTCACTCTATATTTTTGCTGTATACATTCTAATGACTAAAAGGACAGGCGGTCATTTAATCCTATGGATATGTTTAGTGTATACTGAGTAAGCCTTCTTGGCATACATACACCTGATGTGTAGTTAGCCTTACCAAGACTAGGCTTCCTTCTTTCAATCTGAGCCAAAGCTTCTATAAACGTCCCAATGGCATGTATCTTTGCTGGCATACTGAACTAGTGCCAAGGGAAAATCAAATGGAGCAAACTTCCATTCTAAATGTGATAAAACCCCTTGTACTGACTCCAGCAAGTAACTAGTGCTGGCTGCTTTTTATAATTTTGGCAGTAGGGAAGGATCATGAGACACTTCCCTGACTGCAGGGGGCTCGCTACTATATACCCTAAGGGTATGTTCACACAGGGTAATTTCGTCGTGCATTTCACCACGTATTTGTGCTCGAATACGGGCAACTATGGATTACGCCTCCTCTCCCCGCACATACAATACGATCGTATTGTACGCGCGGGGAGATAAGGGACATGTCAATTACTTGCAGCACATACACGCCACACGTAATGCATGTCATGACCCCCTTCGCCACGAGAGTACATGCATATTAGCGCAAGCTCACGAAACACACAATGTACTGTGGCACGTACTGTACGCGCCGCAGTACATTGTGTTAACATACCCTAACTGCGGCAGTGCTCAAGGCAGCTTTTCTGGGTGCCTGCAGTGAAGGATGACACCAAGGTTTTAGAGTTCTATTCAGAAAACTTGAGCAACGCCCCCCATACTTCCTGCAGCAGGCTACGATAGAAGCCGTAGGGATGGAACATAAAGCTTTTCTGGGCATTGAGGCTATCTAGCCTATAACATTTTAGTGTAGCATTCGCCCCCACCCATCCTCCAGAATTCCCCTTTTGGACTACAATTGGCTGGTTGGATCCATTTTTTCCAGTAAAATCGTGAATGGCAGATGTAGTATGGGTTTATGTAACGTGTTTGTCCCAATGTTCATACTAGAAGTGTCTGACAGACACCTTCCCATTACTATTGCAGTGTCTTTGTGTCAGTCAGCAGTGTTTGTCACCCAGGGCTGACAGTAATCCCCTACCACCAATATCCCAGCACCCAATGCACCAAGGGTACTAGGAATAGCCAGGTTACTGCTAAAAGCAAACCTTCTGATGTGATGGGAAAAAGGAGGTAGCGAGATGATGGGAAAGTTAGAATTCTAAGATGTTTTTGTGGTATATTCTGCAGAGACAAGCTGTGGCTGGTAGAAATCATCTAGATCTGAGGCAAAGGGAATGCAAAAAAAAAAAAAAACACAACAACTACAGTCAGAACATGTCACTGGACTTAACTGCACTGTACCATTCTGCAGAGTCTGCGTACACTGGTATTTACCACTGTATGTTCACTATGGCAGTGATATAACAGCTTATATTTAGGAACAGTATGGCAGTATTATTCAGTTACTGTGTGGTGGTGATATGTGGTAACTATGACCATTATTTAGAGGCATCTTCCATAGAACAGTCTTATGACCTCTTCTGTGTTGGACAAGAAACTTGAAGTCAAGGACTAGAACAGCAGCAAGCTCCACTTTGTTGAGCAGGGACAAGCAAATTAGTTTTTTGCCCACACTAGCCCCAATGTTACGTACATTTTAGCCAACAATCCCTTTAAGCTTCTGCATAGGTTTGGACTTCCATTAGGTTTTTATTACATAACTAGGATTTTGAGGAAAAAACCCACCATACAAACATAAAATTAAAATAATTTATTTAAACAGGGCAAATATTTACAGTGGAATATTTAAAAGTCACACAGGAGAGGCAAGTCAATAGCAAGGTCTTCAGATAGGATGGAAATCTCATAGGAATCTGGGAGAAAAAAAATAAAAATAATGAACAGTTGTATCACTCACTGAGCATCCTTGTTCTTCCCGTACAAAAAAAAAAAAAAAGGGAAAGGTCAATGAGGGAAGACATTTTGATAGCATTTCTTATCTTGGACAAACCGCCATATACAGAAATACCACAATCTCAAGCAGCAGATTCATGCTTTATATGGTTAGTTTTGCCCATGATTGGCTTATAAACCATGCAAGTAATGTATGTCTTCCTTCCTCCATAGTAGCACATTTGTTGTCTGTAGTTTCCATCCCTAAAGTAGAAGTTAACATGCTACAGATACATATACCAGGTCAATTTCTGTGCAGAAAGCGGTCCACAGCAAGTGAACACAAGCCACTGCAGATCTCACATGGAACATTACATGTGCATTTATCCATAGACTACCATTCCTTGACCTAGTAAATGAAAGCAAGTGATAGCAAGTGCTGAAACATTTAGACCCCAAATACTTACCATAGTTTATTGGTTCAGTCTCCATTGGTGAAAGAACACAACTGACAAGTGCATCAAATCTACGAGCATCTTCCCTTGAAACAAAGAGTGGACCTCCAGCAAGACAACGGTCACTCAGTCTATGTTCTTCAGGTACAGCAAAGGTCTCAAAAGCTGTTAAATGTAACGAGATTTCATTATCAAGAGGTTTCCATACATCAGTTATAAAGATGGACAGTGATCCCCTTCTCCTGGGGAGTATGAGCGTGTGTCCAGGGGCAAGAGAACTGTACTAGTTTATAACACATACCCCATTAAATACATAAATGTATTTAGGATTTAAACCTACAGTACCTAGAGGGTTATATGGGATGAAGGTTTCAATGTCAGGATACTTCTCAAACCTTGGCTTCACAGATTTGTCCTTTTGGGCCACCTGTGGGTAGGGAGAGAAAAGTCTTAAGGTTGGACTAAGCACCTAAAAAAATTTAAGCTTTTCTGTTACACAACTAAAGTTTAGATATCATAAGGGGGGTGCTGGGTCTACACTAAGGAGGCAGGAACCACACACATTGCATGAGACTTTGTTTGACCTAGATACCCTCCTCCCAGTAAGTTCCAGAGGTCATCACACCATATACATGATGCACTAACTCATAGATCTCCCTCACTGTACTTGGACTCCTGCCCTTTTACCTTTATAGAAGCAGGTTTCCTGGGCTGTACTTGGTTTAGGTTTCCCAGCGCCTTCCTTGGTGCTTGAGGTTTGGCTGCAGTAAGTGCTTTTGCATTATGCACTTGTAATAATCCTTTAGAAAGCTGTGGAGCTGCAAGAAAGTTACTACAGATCAGCACAGCAGAAATCCTAGGATCTCCGCATGCATTACACAGCATATTGCTCATGAGTGTGTAGGGCAAGTTATATGAAGGATTGGCTATTTAATACAACACCACTTCCTTAGGCACCAGCTAAAACATCCTTGTCTGGGAACCATATGTTTAGGGATGTCCCTAAAATAAGTTTAGCCATTGAGGACAGCCAGTGAACGTTACAGTCAAGTTGATATGACATTTAGGGGTGGACACAAAAAGGAAAGCAGGGCTCTGTGCATGAACAACTTACAGGGTCCTCGATTAGCCTTAGAACGGAGAAGTTGCAGGTCACCATTTTCCTTGTTAAGCCACATGAAAGCTTCCATTTTCCTGTTCAGACCTGACCATAAAACAGCATTAGTATTTCCACAAGCGATTCCTACAGCACATGCAGAGTTGTCAGGCATTCCTATTCAACACCCTACTCCAGGACCATCACCAGAACTCCCATCCTAAAGTTCTATACAGGTGGCAATATTCTTACAAACAGTAAGGGCATGTCCCCACGGCAAGGGTTTTCGGCCTGAAAAACCGGTCAAAAATTAGCACAATTGTGCTATATGGATAACTTGTGCAGCAGTCCCCACTGTACGGGTTTTCCGCCTGGCGGTTGTGCCGCCTGCAGTCCGCTCAAAAAACATTGAGCATGTTCATTCTTCACTCCGGTTTCCGAACACCTCAATGGGAGGGGGCTCATCACGGAGAAAATCCATCCCCCCCAGAGGCCGTGGGGGCAGCCGCCAAACCGGACAAATACTGGCCAGGTAGACCGACCGGTATTTGTCCACTGCCGTGTGAATGCACCATAAGAAAACCCATTGGTACTGGAAGTATAAGGAAGACTTATGACCAGACTACAGCATCTAGTATAACTATATACCAATATTTCACAGCAACAGACAGAAGCCAAAAGCAGAGGATTCTCTCCCCTTCCCACATGTATAGGAGCCACTTCTAGTGATAACTTACAAACAACTACAAAAATAGAAAAGACCAATCACTCCCCAACTTACCTTCACAGCGCTCCCTACTCTCTAGCTACCAGCACAACTCCAACCAAACACTACCTGGGAGAATCAAGCCCTCTGACCTTTTAATGCTAAATAACAGCTGACTAATTATTCAATCTCCTCTAATTACCCACATGCACACTTGCTGTATCTCATTTAGGCTGGATTACACCGTGCAGTTTTTGGTGCGGTTTTTAACTTGCAGAAATGCACAGAAATAGAGACAGTTTAAAGCTGTGCATTTGTGCAAGTAAAACACACCAAAAACACACCGTGTGAAAGCACACTCATTCTGGATTCACACGTTGCCTTAGGCTAGGTATACATCGCGTTTAACATGTCCATTTAGTGTGTATGCCGGGAAAACTCCAGACATATACGCCAGGGGTGTATTTATAGGAGGTGCAGCCTGAGGGGCCCGGCAGCCTGAGGGGTCCCAAAAGCCTTCCTGCCACATAAGGAGATACCAGCATTGTAAGTGACACATGCTAGCTAGGGGGCCATTTCACTTTTTGCACTAGGGCCCCAGAACTTCAAGTTACGCCTCTGATAAACACTTAACATATCCATAGGATTAAATGGCCCGACAGAGGCCAAAAGTGCGCACTATGCCTATGTATATCTGTATACCACAAAAAAAAGTATAGAATAGCACAGGAGCCTACACCATAGTATAGAAGAACATTTTTTAAATAAGGTACATGTTAAACGTATATGCTTTTTATAATAGGACCCTATATGTGACAGATGCTATAACGTGGCATCTGTTTAATGTATATGGCTTGTATGTTAAATGGAAGCCAAAAACGTGGCGCTTACCTAGCCTTACTGCATACATTTCTCAACTTCATAAATATCTCATGTAGAAAACGCATGCGGTTAAAGTGTATGCATTCTTCAAAAAATGCACGTGTGTTTTTTATACTACAACTTGTTTTGCAATTAACTCTAGTTTTGAACATAGATAAAAATTTGGATTAATTGATAAAACATACATTTTTTAATTGCTTGCTTGTTGAAAAACACACAAAAAAACTAACCCTAAGCTTTGGACTAGGGTCACATCACGTTAATCCACTAGTTTGACATTCCCTTTTTTTAAAATAAAAACATACTCAAATGTGTACACTATTGTATCCATTGACTTCTGTGGCTGGACGTATTGACACAGTAAATGTCTTTATTATCCGTTTCATGACCTTACATCGGCCTGGGGAAGCTGGGTTTTGCATACCGGCAAAACGCATTGTCCTATTTTATATTATATTTTATATTAATTGTTAAACAGTCATACCTCCCATCTTTTAGAGATTGCAAAGACGGACACGTCAGGCCACGCCTCTAACCACACCCAAACACTATGAGATCACACCAAGACACGCCTCTAACAACGCCCATACACATACATGCCAACTTTTTAGACAGCCAAAAAGAGAGACATTTTCAGGATCGCATTGTATCCATTGATGAAATATGAAATACGTTGTTCTGTCATATACAGCGAGTAAGAAATCAGATACTTTTTTAAAGCAAGATAGTCAGTTTATTGATGTAAATTTATTTCCCAAATGAAAAAGAGAGACATTTATAAAGCTAAAAGTGATAGAGGGACAAGGAGTAAAAATAGGGACTGTCCCTCCAAAATAGGGACACTTGGGAGGTATAAACAGTGGTTAGCAAATAAAATGCTTTTAACCCTTAGGGTATGTTCACACGGTGTTTTGCAGCGTGTACTGTACGTGTCGCAATATGCCCGGAGGTTTAAAAGTACGCGCTAGTTTTCCCGTGTCAGGGAAAACGTCGGGTAATCATAGCTCTCAGTGAGAGCTATGAATTACCATTTTTGCAGTCTGTACTTCTGGTATATTGCAGCACAGTTATGCTCCGACATACGGACCGCAAATATGCTGTGTGAACTTTCCCTTATATAGCAACCACCTGGCATCACGGATTACTGCTAATATTTACTGCAAGTACCTTTAAATGTTGTCTGTTACATATAGACTGTTGTGATATTAAAGAAGTTAATGTTTGAGAAATATATCCAGGCCTCCGTATCACTAAAGAAATACTCCACTGTGTGGCAATCAAACTATCTGCGGGTGAATATGTAAGATGATTCGACCCTATAACCAAACGTTGTTCAATTCCTTTATGCTTACAGTGTGATCCTTACACCCAGCCAAATGATTAAGGGCACCACTCAGACTGTGGAGAGGATATTACAAATACCGCAGCTATGCCTACAGTGTCTATGTGCTCTCCACACCTGGCTAGATGATATAGAACCATTATGCCAGATGTTATGGGGGGACACTCAGTAGTTGTGAAGAAGGTATTAAAGCTATTGCAGATATGTCTACAGGGTCAATACGCACTCAGCACCTGACTATATGATATAGCTCTATGATATAGCCTGCAGTGTTAGATCATCAGTAACTCCTAGCTAACCCACTGCTATGCCTAAGTTATCACCGTTACTAAGCATGCAGCTATATGACGGAGTAAGCCACCCATGCTAACTTAGTGAATGTATTCCAAATGCCATAAACGTGCATACAGTACTGACAAGTTACCAACACCCAGCCAGATAGTATAAAGTGTATTTCAATGGGTCATGATATGAAGCGATAAATTTGTTTGAAGCTTTGGGGGTGTCCCAGATGTTACAGTGCTGCTTACAATGTCGGCGTGCTGCCAACACCCATCCAGACAGTTGAGAGTTCAGAAAAATATAGCGATCCCCAGGGGGCTGAGTCCCCTAGAAGCAAATGGTTGTAACAAGAGGGGTCAATACGTGGGGGTGGCGGCGTCTGCTAGATTTCTAGATTGCAGTCAGAATTGAGGATTGGTCCTTGACTCCGAACTCTACCGGATTCCCCAGCCTGGGCCAGCTACAGACAACCACTTTTGGTGATGGATAGGCCCATTTATCTGTCCACGTGGCAAGTCTTCCAAGATAGCCATCCGACCCGCTCTCACCTTGGAGACACTGCTACGCACACTGTAGGTAAAGGGTTGGAGAAGTCCCCCAATCACAGCTCCCTGGATGGTAGGACCCAGGAATTCCTGGAGATGTGGTCTGGAAAGAGTGGCCCAGGTGATCATAAGTGTTAGGCTCATCTTGGTTTAGTAGTGGGCTTCATTGCCTATAGCGATGTCTAGGACTCTCACACGCACGGGCTGCCAGAAAGTAAGGCTAGGTTCACACGGCTTAAATGCAGGGCGTAATTACGCCCCGCAATTATGCCGTGTGGCCGGGGGCGGGAGCACCTCGCCGGCCCATAGACATTCATTACCAGCGGTGCGCATACGCCGCTAGTAATTCACATGTCAATTATCTCCCCGCCCGGCCTATTCGCCGAGCAGGGAGAGGAGACGTAATCCATAGTTCTCTATGAGAACTGTGGATTACCGTAATGACTCGGACGTATTCCAGCCGTAATTTGCGCACGTCGGCGCGTAATTACGGACCGAAATACGTCCAATTTTAAGCCGTGTGAACATAGCCTAAGAGTTGATTGCCTCCCAGCTACAGCCCATCACCCAGGGGAGCCACCATGATGCGGGACTCAGCCTTTGTGAACACAAACTGTCGTTGTCCAGAAGGAAGGGGACAACACTGTGCCTCCGCTTAAAGGGTTTTGAGGACCCAGGTTGGTAGTTGACCCAGGGGTGGTCAGTGTGCTGGCTATCATTGTAGTTCCCCTGAGCTGCTTTGTTGAGGCTGTTGCAAAAGCATCATCTTTTCCCACCAAATGGGGATTCATGAATGGGCTACTGCTGTCCCTGTAGTACCAAATTCCACTTCTCCTAGCTTGCCTAGTGGTTTGTCTCAGGTGATTTACTTGTGCAAGCAAAGGTCAAGTCCACTTACCTGGAGGCTCTTCTGAGCCACATTCCTCACTTGAGGGAGTGAGGTGGGTGAAGTGTCTCTGTTGCCGCCCAGGTAGCTGTGTGAATGGTGCGTTCCTCAACTGGGGCTACGATGGTGGCTGATAGCAGGCAGCCGTCAGTCTTGATTGCCCACTGTTTCACATGGGTGTGAAGGCTGCCAGGCAGTTCTCAATGTAAACCATGTGGCAAGGAGTGGCAGGATTGACCCAAATGCCTAGATTTCCAGGTAAATTAAAGTTCTTCTGCTGGTTTTTAGTAGTAATCCTAAGCACCAGGGTGTTTATGGCATTTCTAGGTGTAAAATTAGCAATTAAAGATATATATTTGCAGACGCTCTGCTAAAACACAGCCACTCTAGTCTTACCTCCAGAAGTTTGCCTCGTCTTTAACGGTTTGTGCATCCTTGGGAGGCACAGTTTAACATACTTGCCAACTCCCCCTTTTTAGGATTTTGATAGTAGGGTAGGGGCAGGAGACACTTCCCTGACATCACTGGGTACAAAGGACTCACTACTATATACACCAGCTGCAGCAGTGCATTTTGCTGCTTATTTTAGGTTCCTTCTCTAGGGCATGTCACTGATTGGATAATCTATTCAAAATCCAGGAAAGTTAGGCAACGCCCATCCCCTACAGCAGGCTATGACAGACATTGTAGGGGATGGGTCACCACCAATACGCGACACCAAATAGACTATCCAGGCTGTTATGTTATTGTATCCGCACCCCCTCATTATTCCCTTGACTGGATGGATCTATTTTTTTTCCCTCAAAAAAAAGTTAAGGGCTGGTGTTGAGTTATGTAAAGAGTGTGGTCCCCCCTCTCCAAGGGGTTAGTAATAGAAGTGTCTGACAGACTCCTTCCCATTACTATTGCTGTGGCTTGGGGGTCAGCCAGTGGCGTTTACCACCCAAGGCTGACATTAATCCCCTCCCATGAGGCAGAGAGAGAGCGAGAGAAGAGGTTTAGAGTTTTTATGACCACACTAGCCCCAATGTTATGTAAACAACTTTATGCTTCTGTATAGTTTCACTTCATTAAAGGGGTTTTGCCATGAAGTAAAATTGACGTGGGAAGTTTGATAATTAAAAACATTTTCACCATTATTAAAAATCCTGCACCATTTGTTTGAGCTGCTCCTTTAGTGATCCATTGTTTACAGCTTGTCTCCAAGGGATACAGCCAGGGCTGAGAGCGCCTCAGTCCTGGCTGCACATGCTCAGACATCACCTCTCTTCTCAGGTAGCTACTGAGTGTTCAAACCTACAGTAGGTGCTGTCATTCTACTCCTGCCCTTTGGACTGGTTAGTAAGTCAAACAGTACAAATAAAGGGAAACCTCAATCAGGAATGTGCACTGATAAAGAGGAAAAAAAAAAATAATCCACAGGTTAAGTTCCTGCAGGGATTTGAATCAAGTACCCTTATGCTGTAAAGCAAAAATGTTACCTCTGAGCCACATTGTAGCTACTTACAATTCAATACATAAACAGACCTTTCTTTCACTAGAAAGAGAAAAGACATGGTGACGTCCTCCTGCTGGGTCACATGATATGCAATTCAAACAAATCACACATGTCCCCTTCTGAGGAGCTGAATGCAGGAGGTATGAAATGAGATCGTGGCAGAACCCCTTTGTCTTTATTACAGACCATGACTAAATGAGCGATAAATAAAATAATGTTTATTAAAATATGAAAAAATATTTACAGTGTAGTATATAAAATTCACAAAAAAGAGGCAAGTCAATAGTGATGTCTTCAAATAAGATTGAGCTGTCATAGGAATCTGAAAAAAAACAACAACAATGTGTTACATAATAATTTAATTAACAGTTCTTTATTCTTCCAGTACACACAAAAAAAAAAAAAAAAAAAAAAAAAAAAAGTTTAAACACCATTGGCCAAGGAGGTCATTTTGATAAGCATTTCTCCTCTTAGACAAACCACATACAGAAATACCATCTCAGCATCAGGTTCACACTTTATATGGTTAGTTTTGCAGTTTATAAGCCAATTACTGGCAAGGCAAGTTTTCCTTCCTCACCCTGTGGTACACAAGCCCCCAGTGGGGGATGTGTTTTACATGGGGAAAAAATTCACTTGGCCAGCAGGGTTTTTTTTAGTATTTACATTATGGCATTTACCCCCTAGACTACCATTTCCTTGACCTAGTAAGCAAAACCAAGTGATACCCTGTACCAAAACATTCAGGGCCACATGTATGAAAACTGTTTAGGTCTAAAACAGACTTTTGTCCATAGTAACCTATGGGCAACAAAGTGAGCTTTAGACCTAAACAGTTTTTATACATGTGGCCCTTAGATCCCAAATGCTTACCATAGGTTATTGGTTCAGTCTCCATTGGTGAAAGAACACGACTGACAAGTGCATCAAATCTACGAGCATCTCCCCTTGAAACAAAGAGTGGACCTCCAGCAAGACAGCGGTCACTAAGTTTATGTTCTTCAAGTACCGCAAAGGTCTCAAAAGCTGTTAAAATTAAGATTTATACAAGAAGTTCACATACATCTCCAGGGGTAGAATTGTACAAACTTGTTGGAAATAGGCCATTAAATACATGAATGCAGTTAGGATTAAAACTTTTAGTACCTAGAGGGTTATATGGGATGAAGGTTTCAATTTCAGGATACTTCTCACATCTTGGCTTCACAGAGATGTCCTTTCTTGCCACCTGTGGGCAGGAAGAGAAGATTGTGGGTTGGGCCAAGAATTATGAAATTTAAGCTTTTCTGTTACACAACTAAAAGTTTAGATGTCATAGGGGGGCCTGGGTCTACAGTAAGGAAGAACCCCTTCACACTGCTTGAGTCCTCGTCCAACCTGGATCTCCTCCCAGTAAATTCCAGAAGATAGTGCACCATGCATAGGGTGCGATGGCCTAATTCATAGATCTCCCTCACTATACTTTGACCCCTATCCTTACCTTTATAGAAGCAGGCTTCCTGGGCTGTACATGATGGTTTACGTTTCCCAGCGCCTTCCTTGATGCTTCAGCCACAGCAAGGGTTTTTGCATTACGCACTTGTAATAATCCTTTAGAAAGCTGTGGAGCTGCAAGAAAGTTACTACAGATCATTCTGTACATACAAAATGCATTAAGTCTTAAGGACTAGGAGGAGGTTGTCCAGCTGGAAACTTAGATAATGCCTCCCAAACCTAAGCACTTTTGCAATGTACTTGCAAGCTGTGTATCTTGCCATTAAAAAGCTTAGTTCTACATGAGCTGTTTGAGGAACACTAAAGCCCAGGAGATTGAGTGACCAAAGCTATTTGGCATACTCAGGACAGTCATTAAGACCACATCTTTTTGGCCCACCCTCTGAAGGCTTTACTGAGGTCATAAGCAAGTGTTGGGCTGGGTATACAGACCATGTTTCTGGCTTCTGTTTAACATACATGCCAGGTCATATACATTAAATGGATGACTGGCAAGTGCCATGTAGTGTAGCCTTCTGTCATTCTCTTGTATTTTTTTATGCGGTATATATTCTAATGACCAAGAGGACAGGCGGTCATTTAATCCTATGAATATGTTTAGTGTATACCAAGCAAGCCTTCTTGGCATACATAAATCTGATCAGGGCCGTTCCTAGAGGCGGGCAGTCGCCGAGGCCGCCCTGCCCGCCCGGAGGAGCGCCCCTGACTCTGCGCGACTGTTTTATAACAGCCACGCAGAGCCAGCAGCTGCAGGGAGGAGGCGGGATGGATCGCTCCCCTCCTGACTCCTCCCTTGTATCAGCGTCACAAGGGGCGCACTGCTCTCACCGCGCCCCCTGTGACGCTCGATCTCCTCGGCTGCCAGCTCTGCCGCCGAGGAGATCCCTGGGAGCTGCGTGCAGCGTGATGTCACGCTGCTTACACCGCTTTGCAGCTCCGGACCGGGACGTACTATTTTATTATTTTATAATTACTTACGGGGGGCATCTACTGATAACAGGGGGCTACTACCTGGCTACCATACGAGATGCTGTAGATGGGGAGTTTGTATAGAGATAGGAATTGGCTGGAAAATGCTGATAAAGGGAGGAGTCTTAAGATGTTGGTTTTGTAAATTTTACAGTGAAGAGTCGGGAGTAGTCTTCATGGCGTCTGGGACAGATGGAAAAGAAGAAGAAGAGAAAGAACAACTCTTCAGAGACATCTCCTGTGAGTCACTAGATATAACTTTACTGTAACCATTTATATGTGTGCAGAGCCTGTGTTCAGTGGGTATCCACCACTGTATGCTGGTAATATTGGTTGAAGTATAATGGTTTGCATTCAGTAATGGTCAGTTTGTATTATTTGGTCACTGTGTGCTGGTGATATGTGGTCTTAGGATTCTGGTTGGTATAGCGGTGTTATTTGGTAACTATGTATTCTCTAGTAATTTTCTATGTAGCATATTGTGGTAAAGCTTTTTGTATATTTTAGATTTTGTTGATGGTGATGCGCTGTGTTTCATTATGGCGCATTATGTTACAGGGGGGGCGAAATTTCTTTACCTCGCCCTGAGTGAAATTTAGCCTAGGAACTGCCCTGCACCTGATGTATAGTCTTACCAAGACAAAACTTCCTTTCATTCTGATCCAAAGCTTCTATGGACACCCTAACGGCATGCATCTTTGCTGGCATACTGAACTAGCGCTAAGGGAAATCAAATAGAACAGACTCCCATTCTAAATGTGATAAAACACGCATGAACTAGTGACTTTTTGGGGGGTGGGGTAAAGTTTCTTTAAGAGCACCAAGCGGTTATGGTCACAGCAGATTTTTGGCAGAAAATCTGGCGACAACCTGAAGGCCATGTTAAACAATAGATTTTATGAATCTCAATGCAGATGCCACACGACAACCAAGTCCCACTCATTTGAATGGGTACTAAATTACAGCACTGATTTTACATATGCAGCGCAGATATAAGACCTAAACCCACTATATGTTCATTGGAAGGAGATCCAGCTCAGATTCCACCTTGAGCATCAAAGATGAGGATTAGTCTCATTGAAAGGAGGCTAAACTTCATCCAAATTGGAAGCCAAAACTGCCTCTGCAGAGTTAAAAATCCATGGCATCACCATTAGGCCATGTTCACACGACTTCTCGCAACGGATTTGCAGCTGTATTTATGGCCGCAAATCAGTTGTGAAACCAGTTACAAACAAGTAACTGGCCGTTTTACATGGCTTTTAATGGGAAATATGTGTCGTCGTTTAGACACTTATTTCCGTTCCGGATTGCCGCCGCAAAAACAATGTGCATGTCAATTATTTCCGGACAGATTCTCCACCTATAGTGAATGGGGCGGGTGCATCTGTCAGGAAATCAGTTCCAAATACGTGCCACACTTAGTGGCACCTATTTGAAACTGATTTCAGAACGTATTTACAATTGGCAATCCAATGTAAATACGTTCTGAAATAAGCCGTGTGAACATAGCCTTAGGAAACTCAGACGTTAACATAGCCTAGAGGTGCAGGCAGTGCCAGACTGAGGTGCCTAGTGCACCCAGGTGGGGTTGACTCTAGGGGCCCACTGGTGGAGTTAAGCTTAGGGCAGAATGTACAGCTACTGTAAAAGACTAAAAAAAAAAAATAAGGCCAGCCATGCCCAGGTGCCCTCCAGTTGTTTCCCTTGGTGGGCTAGTCAGCCTTGGTGTAGCGAGCCTACATGACATGCTCTGCTCCCTGGTAAAGTCTCATCCACATTAAAGCCAGTGTATACAAGATAATGAACTGCACAGCAGAAGTCCTAGGATGTCCCCATGTATTGCATAGCATATTTCCCATGTGTGGGGGGTAAGTTATGGAAAGGATTGTCTATATAATGAGACCACTTCCTTAGGCACCAGAAAAACATGACACCCCTGTCCGGGAACCATAGGTTTAGGAACATCCCTAAAATAAGTTCATGGATTTCAGATGACAGCCAGTAGAAGTTACAGACCTGATATTATAGGGTTGGACACTACATATTGCTTTAGACAAACGTAAAGTATGAACAACTTACTGGGTCCTCGATTAGACTTGGTCTGGAGAAGGTGCAGGTCACCATTTTCCTTGTTAAGCCACATGAAAGCTTCCATTTTCTTGTTCAGACCTGACCATAAAACCAAGTAAAAGCAATGGTAATGGTTTCACAAGCAATTCCTACAACACATGCAGAGTTGTCAGGCATTCCTATATAACACCCTATTCCAGGGACCTCACCCCAACTCCCACTATAAAGTGCTATACAGGCAGCAACAAGCAATATTCTTGTCTACCTAGAAAGAATAAGAAAACCCCTTGGTACTGGAAGTATAAGGAAGATCAATAACCAGACGACTACAGCATCTAGTGTAGCTATATACCAATATTTCACAGCAACAGACAGAAGCCAAAAGCAGAGAGTTCAGACCAGCAGCTCTCTCCCCTTCCAAGCTGTATAGAAGCCACTTCTAATGATAACTTACAAACAGCTACACCAACAGAAACCACCAATCACTCTCCAACTTACCTTCACAATACGCCAAACTTCCTCCCAACTACAAGCACAGCTCCAACCAGACACTACCTGAGGGAATGAAGCCCTCTGACCTTTTTAATGCTAAATAACAGCTGACTAATTATTCAATCTCCTCTAATTACCCACATGCACACTTCCTTATCTCATTCAGGCTGGATTCACAGGTCGCCTTAGGCCTCGTTCACACGGCTTATTCTGCCGCGGATTGGCGCCGTACTGCGCGCCGGATTTGCGCTGCAGTACGGCGCCAATCCGCGGCAGCAATTACGGTAATCCACTGCTCTCATAGAGACAGTGGAATCCGTCGCTCCTCACCTGCTCGGCGAATCCGCCGCGGGGGGAGAAAGTGACATGCACATTATTTACGGCGCGGACGCGCCGTAAACAATGCATTGTCTATGGGGCCGGGAGCGGCGGCCCCGTCCCGTCCCTTATTCACGGCGGATTTGTGAGCTCAATACGGCTCACAAATCTGTCGGGAATAAGCCGTGTGAACACGGCCTTAAGGCTATGGTCACACGGCTTAAATTGGGACGTATCTCGCGCCGTACCGCGCTAAATACGGGGCGAGATACGTCCAAGACATTACGGTAATCCACAGTTCTCATAGAGACCTATTGATTACGTCTCCTTTCCCCGCTCGCACAATATGGCGAGCAGGGAGAAAGTGATATGTCAATTATTCACAGCGTACACGCGCCGCGAATAATGAATGTCTATGGGGCCTGCGGGCTGCCGGCCGCACCGTCCCGAGCACACAGCGTAATTGCGTGGCGAAATACGTCCCGCAATTACTGCCGTGTGAACATAGCCTTAGGGTGCTTGCACATGGTGCGTTTTTGGCACGTTTTTTGTGCAGCAATGTACAGCATTGATTGCTGTGTCTTCCTGCACAAAAAATGCATCAAAAATGCCCCATGTGAAAGTACCCTTAGGGAAATTACGGTAATCCATAGTTCTCATAGAGTAATAAATGTTAATGGCCCCCCGCGCCGCGGTAGTACGTGCGTATTAGTGCGAGCTCCCAAAAGACACGCTGTACTGCGGCGCGTACTGTATACAACTCAGTACATCGTGTGAACATACCTTAAGGCAATGTTCACACGGCTTATTGCCAACGTAATTGCGGGGACGGATTTCGCCCCGCAATTACACCGGCAGCCGTGCAGCGGGGCGGGGGGCCGGCAGCTCGCCGGCCCCACAGACTGTCATTATCTACGGCGCGTACACGCCGTAAATAATTCACATGTCACTTTCTCCCCCTGCGGCGGATTCGCCGAGCAGGGAGGAGAGACGTAATCCATAGTTCTCTATGAGAACTGTGGATTACCGTAATGACTGGGATGGATTGGAGCCGTACTGCAGCGCAAATACGGCACGCAGTACGGCTCCAATCAGTGCCCAAATAAGCCGTGTGAACCTTAGGCCTTAGGCTTCATGCACACCACGTTTGACCATGCAGTAAAATGTATATGCTAAACATATGCCAAACGTGCACTGTTTTGAGCAGACGTTTGACATCCGTTTTTTTTTTCTATTTATCTATTTTAACCAGATTTTCTATTGGCTGTCACCTGTTTTTCCCTGCAATTTGCTTGGGTAGGACTGTTTTTATATTTTATGACAGATACAAACGTATATGTTTGCAACATGGGCAGAAACACTAGGATACGTTTTCCACTGACATACATTGTAAAAAAAACTTTAACTGTACGGTATATGTTTCTTTAAACTTGAAAAAGCGCAGTACCCTGCTTCCTCCACCTGTTAAAATAGTTGACGGAAAGTGTAAAAACGGACACTATGTCAATGCACGTTGTACATCCGTCTACCTATGAGTCAATGAACACATTAACACATACGTTTTAACCTGTGTCAGAAGGGATCCGTCATCCATTCAAAAAAAACGCAGCGTGTACTTCTAGATGGAAAAAGCAAAATACTGTCAGAATCTGTTATAGAAACCAACCAGTATTTTACAATTGGTTTTCGTTTTTTAAAAGTTTTTTTTTTGCGTGGATTTTATGGTCGGATATCGGCCGTTCCATATTGAACAGTACTATAATCCGCCGTTTTCCGGTGGATTGTAGAACATTTTCTAAGTTTTTTGATTGGATTTTGGATATCAAATCCGAACTGTGTAGACTACAGATTGGATTTTTTATTGAGGTCTATGGGGATGATTTACAGTCGGATTTGTTTGTGGATTCTAAACACTGAATCCGCATTAACTCTGACTGTAAACTAGTGCCGTGTAGACTGAGCCTTTGGCTCGCCATGTACATTTAGCCTGTACAGTTGGAAAACTCTGGCACATACACTAAATATATCCATAGGATTAAATTGCCCGACGGAGGCCAAAAGTGCCCTCTGTGTCTATGTTTGTCTGTATACCACAAACAAAAGTATAGAATAGCGCAGCAGCCTACACTATTCCATATAACGGATTTTTAAAAAAATAATGTATATGTTAAACGTATATGTTTTTTTGTTTTTTTTTATAATAGGACCCTATGCGTGACAGATATCACTACTCGGCATCCGTCAGAGGCATCCGTTTAATATATACAGCTTGTATGTTAAATAGAAGCCAAAAATGTAGTATGTACCTAGTCCTACTGCACACATAACTGCATACATTTATCAACTGCATAAAAACCGCATGTAGAAAACACATGCAGCAAAAATGCATGCATTCTTCAAAAAACGCACACGCTTTTTTTTAATGCAAGTAGTTGTAATTAACTCTAGTTCTGAACAAAGATAATTTCTGGGTTAATTGAAAAACATATACATTTTTTAATTGCTTGCTTGTTGAAAAGCACAAAAAAAATGAAACGTAAGTCTTAGGCTCAGTGCATACTGCGTTTGACCATCCGGCAAAATGTGTACGTTATAACATATATGTTAAACATATAACAAACGTGCACTGTTTGAAGCATACGTTTGACATCCGGTTATTTTTCACTAGCTATTTTATTGGCTGTCACCTGTTTTTCTTTGCTATTTGATTGGGTAAGTTTGTTTATATATTTTATGACGGATACAAACGTATACGTTTGCAACATGGGCATAAACACTAGGATCCGTTTTCTATTGACATACATTGTAAAAAAACGTATGCTGTAACATATACCTTTTTTTAAATTTGAAAAAGTACAGTGCCCTGCTTCCTCCACCAGTTAAAATAAAACGTATTTTTGACGGAAAGTGTAAAAACGGACACTATGCCAATGCACGTTGTACATCCATCCACCTACATGTCAATGAACACTCCCTTCCGTCATAACGGATCCGCCATCCGTTCAAAATAATGCAGTGTGCACTGAGCCTAAGGCTAGGTTCACATCAGGTTAATTCACTAGTTTAACGTCTATGGTTTTTAAATAAGAACATGTACTCAAATGTGTGCGTTATTGTATACATTGACTTTTATGGCCGGATGTCTTTAGTATCCGTTTCATGACCTTATGATGCTGCGCCTTTTTTAGTTGTCCCACAATCGATGCATTACAGAATACTTTTTTTTAAGTGTATGTCAATGGCAAACGAATACTAGTGTATGTGCCAATGTTTGTATACATATACAGTTGTTTCTGTCATAAAAATATAAGGGAACCTACCAAATCAAATTGCAGGGAAAAATGGGTTAATAGAAAAGCTAGTTTTAAGAAAAACCCCAAAAAACGGATATCAATGTCTGCTCAAAATAGTGCACGTTTGGCATACGTCTAGCGTATACGTTTTAACATACACATTTTGCTGTAGGGTCAAACATAATGTGATTAAGCAGTGTTCAAATGTGAAAGACTTGTTGCCAAAACTCCTGTGACTGAGGCTGGGTTCACACGTCCAATTTCTGTCCAAAAACCCAAGCAATTAAAAAACATTTATTCGTTTTTGCCGCTTGGATTTTTGTTGCATTTTTAAATACAAGCATTTTTGATGCTGTTGAGAAATACATGTAGTAACTCAATTGTGAACCCAGCTGAAAATCAATTCCCTACATCTGAATGGGGTTGTTTCTTCAACATGTGCATAGATTTCTGCAACAAATTTGCCACATTTGAACATATCCATACTGAGAGAGATTGTATTCACATGTGGTGTTTCTGCTGCAAACATCATGGGTACCTGTACACAAGGCCGTAGTGTTGAAGTTTTTTGCCCGCACAGCTTGTATATGTGAAAGAAGTGGTTTAAAAGTTTTTGTTTTTTCCTTTATGTGTTCAAGCTGTAGTGCCCAAAAGGACTCTTGGTAGCTCATAGAGAGCTATGGATTACGCGTTGTCCCCCCGCGTGTACAATATGATCGTATTGTACGCGCGGGGGAAGAATTGAAATGTCAATTGTTTGCGGCGATTACGCGCTGTTGACAATGCATGTCAATGGGGCCGGTGAGCCCCCCTGTGCTTAGGAAATACGCGCTGATCAGCTCGTGATTCCAAAACACCCGGCGTATTGCGGCGCGTACTATACCCTAATGGTATGTTCACACGGCAATTTTGGATAAGTATTCGAACAAAAAACGAAATCAAAAGAGGTCAAAAACTCATCCAACACGCCACCAAAATGTGCTGCACGTTTGGATGCGTTTTTGCTGCAGCAGTCAAATGGATCAATAATTGACATGCCAGTTCTTTGAACGGATCCAACGCATCAGATTGACACATGTAAAACAACCCTGATGCGTTTATTATATTGAACTCAATGTATTATCTTAGTGCAAATTTTTTGATGCTTTTTTGGGTCCAAAACACTGATCCAAACACGACGTTGTGGGAACATATCCTAAGAAAATAAACATGTTTTGGTTACGTGAGCAGAGCTTTTATACCCCAATGTATTTCTGTACATCTCTGCTGGATAACAAACCAAGCTAATGAACCTTCAAGCTTCCCCTTTTTAGCTTTTAAGGGGTTGTTCACACGGCGTTTGGATCCGATTTTGGATCCGTTTTGCATCCAAAAACGCAACGGCGATCGGATCCTAAACGGACCAAACACGTATTCAACATGCAGCTGCGTGTTTGGATGCGTGTTTGGATGCAGCAGGATCGCATCCTATAGTTTTATATAGGGCTCCTGCTACGTTTTTCGGACCAAGAATTGACCTGTCAATTCTTGGAATGGATCTGAAAGACGCAATGAGACACGTATTTGCAATCATTCGTATTACTGTGTGCTTCACAGTAAAAGCAATGTAAATGACTTTGCTCATTGTTAGATACGTGTTTGGGTCCTTTTAGGGTCCGACAGACGGATCCAAACACGTATCTAAAAAGTATTTTCACACGGACTCAACACAGCTGTGTGAACATACCCAAACAAATAAAATATTGTCTGTAACAGGTGTGCATTTAGTGCGCATGTCTTAAGAGATAGGTTTGCTCAAAAAGTTGCTTAGTGTTCAATCTAACAGATTTTTTTTTATCTGTAAAACTGCTATGAGAATTGAAATGGTAGAAACACATTTAAAGAACCCTTCCACATACACTTAAACGTGACATAGAGGTACCAAATTACAGCACATTTTTGTTGGTGCAAAATAAGCCCGCCAATAGTTGATGTAAAAACTGTCAGTTTAGGTGGACGGCCATGTCATCGTAGGCTGGCAGTTGTGCCATACTCCTTCCATTTATGAATTATGTATTAAACAGTGCTCAATGAGATGTTTAGAGCCTTAGCTATTTTTTTTCTTAATTTAACCCTACAATACACTTTGCCACAACTCTATCCCTCAGCTTCCTGGTGTGTTGTTTTTCATGATGCTGTTGTAATGCTCTGTAACAAACCAGTACTCTATTTACTAATCAGGTGACTTCTAAAGGCAATTGGCCACACAGGATTTTATTAAGGGGTATCAAGAGTACATGGGGCTGAATACATATGGACGCCACACTTGTCAGATTTTTTTAATTAGCAAAAATTTGGAAAAGCACGCATCATTTTCTTTATACTTCACAGATACTTACTAGTTTGTGTTGCTCTACCACATAAAATAACAAAATACACTTAAGTTTGTGGCTGTAAAACTTAAAAATTAACAGTTCCAGGGGTTGGAATACTTTTAAAACCCACTGTAAATACTCCTGTCAGCAGCAAACATAAGGGTTCATTTAAATGAGGTAATTTAATGATTATTTTGGAATCCATGTTGATTTCTTCAACAAAATCCTGGTGAAAACCGACGGCCTTTCATATGTATGGTCAGTCCACGTTGTAGCTCACACAGTGAACTAGTGTGGATTTTTCACACCACGGTTTTAAAAAAAAAAAAAAAAGAGAATGAACAGGTTTTTACTTTGGAGTGGGTTCGTTTATTCAGTCTCCTGCAGGTTTTTTCTGCAGGACAAGATGTACTTTTTAATAATACTATTGTCTGTACCATATAGAGTACTGTGACAAGAGTTGTTCTTGGTAAAACGCATTAGAGAGACTGCAGGATTATTCTGTTGTCATCTCTCCCCTGTACAGCCTCTAGCAATCACAGTGGGCTACAGGAACTTTTTTTCATGTTATCACATAGGGCAGGGGTGCACAACTTGCCTCTTGAAGCTCGCACTATTAGGCCTCGTTCACACGGCTTATTTCAGAACGTATTTACATCGGATTGCCGATAGTAAATACGTTCTGAAATCAGTTGAAAATCAGTTGCAAATAAGTGCCACTAAGTGTGGCACGTATTTGTAACTGATTTCCCGACGGATTCACCATCTCCATTGATTGTAGGTGGTGAATCCGTCCGTAAATAATTGACATGCACATTGTTTTCCGTCCGGATTGCCGTCGTCAATCCGCGGCGGCAATCCGGCACGGAAATACGCGTCGTGTGAACGACGAGCCATATTTTCTATTGAAATCAATAGAAAATAGGCTGTTACTTATTTCTGACTGATTTGCCGACGGATTGACGATCGTCAATCCGTCGGCAAATCCGCGGCGAAATAAGCCGTGTGAACGAGGCAGTATGGTGGGCACTGTATAGCTGGCACCTTGTGGATGGCTTTGTAGAACTGTATATGCTATTTTAAGCAACCTAAATGAACAATCCAGTTTCTGTATGATCTCTGGATTTAAATTCTGACACAATCATGGCATATTCACAAGATATACCATAAACCGTCAGATTGGTTTGAGACTTCAAAGTGGAGGAGACGGAGAGGAGGCTATATATGTCTGTTGTCCTCTCTAGTTACAGTTGTAAACCAGCCAATTCTGTAACAACCAAAAACTACAATAAAAATATCCACATCATATCCTCTTTTGGGAGAACCAAGCAGAGGACCCCCCACCCTGATCTCTGAGAGGATTTAGTTCCATGGACAGCCAGCCATGTTGGAAATTTAAAATTAAAGTGCCATAAAAATCTCATACCCCTCTAAGATTTACTGTGGCCCCTGGGAGTTGTACAATATAACAACGTGGCTCTTGGATCAGAAAATGTTTTGCACCACCCCTGATATAGGGTATGTGTTATCTGAACTTCACATTAAGGAGGGGTCTTTTTTTTTTTTCTTCTATCAAGGGTATGTTCACATAGCATGTTGACACGCGTCTTTAGATGCGTGTTTGGATCCGTGTTTCGGACTCTAAATGGACCCAAAAACACATCTAACAATGTGCAGTGTGATTTACATTGCTTTCCCCTCAGACGAGAGGTCGCCAATGCGCGTTTGTGTCTTTGTGATGTGTCTTTCAAAGAATTGTCATGTCAATTCTTGATCTGAAAGACGCAGCAGACTCCCTATTTAAAACTAAAGGGTGCGTTCCTGCTGCAGCCAAACACGCACCTGTGTGTTGGATGCGATTTACGCAGCAATTTTAGATGCGTTTTTCAGATCCAACATGATGTGTGAACATACCCTAATGTGTGAAAAAGGCAGTTGTATATTTAAGCAGACCGATAATTTTTAGGCGGCATGTATCAACTCTGCGCATTTTGTACCTTTACTATTAGGAGGAACTGTGCATGTCAGGCTCTGCAGAGGCAAACCTTTAGCCACAAGTAGAAACCATGCTTGCTTATTTTTTAAACCTTATTCAATTTTACTAAATGCTACACTTTCATGCATGACAGCACATAGAAATGTAAAATGCTGGGTGACATTTCCACAAGATACTTGTGGTATGTATGCGGTAAGAGGAATAATGCATTTTTTTTGTATGAGCTGTCTGCACAAATTCATTGAATAGAGTATGACAGCAGTACTGGGGACAGTCCATAGATAGGAGGGGGTGATAAAGGAGGGGGGGGAAAAAAAAAAAAAATTTTAAATCTTCGATATCTCATTTATTATTTGCAATTAACAAAAATGTAGCCGCAGAGACCAACTACCACTATAAGCAGTAAAAATTTGAGTTTTATGTAGGACATAGCAGCCAGCCTATATGGATGCTGTATTTTAAAGTAGTGACAGCCATCTGTCTTCTTTGCTGGGACCACATAGTACGTGACAATACAGCACTCACCTTGCTAAATGGAATTTAAGGGTGCCAGACTATGGTGGCTAACCTCGCAATCCACCAAAATGCAAAACAGAATTTGAAGAAATGGTCATCACTCCAATGTGGTGAAATTCAACATGAATTTATTCCATGTCTAAAAGCATTATCAGAGTATAGGCATAGTAGTAGTAACAACGTTTTGGGCTATTAAAGGGGTTTTCTCATCTCAAAGTTTCATAGGATACATGAATGAAATAATGCTGCTTTGCTCTGTCACTTCCTGGTCAAGCTGTCTGTAAATTCAGACTTCTCTATTTATTAGTATAGATTAGCTAAATTACCTTCTACCAGGACAGGAGAAGCTGCTGAGCTAATGTAAACAGTAGAGTAATTACTGTCTTTTGCCTGAAAGATCAGATAGCACACAAGCTCTCACTGTGGGCCACAACCAGTGTGATGACTTCCCTCCTTGCTATCAGATAGAACAAACAGCAGGGGAGAAGGAGTACACAGGTCTGTCACTAGAAAAACCAGAAAGCCCTCAGAAGGTGATAAAATCATTTGTAGCTCCTTGACAAAAAAAAAGATGAACAAAGCAATATATTTGGAAACCGTCTTCATTTAGTGTTCCGTACATTTTGAAAGCTATTCTTTGTAGTGAGACAACCCCTTTAAGCTTCAGGCTGTGGAAGGTGTAGTATCACGAGATGTAAAGCTAGGTCCCGCAGAAGCAAAAATTAACTGCATTAGATGTGACCTGGTGCGACACCTAGCTCTACATCTCGCAATCCTATACCATCCTCAACCTGAAGAAGGGCTTAATAGCCAGAAACAGTGCCACTTCTCTTAAACCTTTACGCTAATGATGCCTTTATGACACAGAATGAATAAATGTTACATTTCATCTTTTTCACCACATTGGAGTGCCAACTATTTATATTCCAAGATCTCTATGTGACAATACGATTACCTGGACTAGGCTAATTTTGTCCTCCTAGTTGCAAGTGCCAGTAAACCACCAATAACATGAAATATTTAATGAGATAAGACAGCTTATTATACACAGTATAATGTAGATGACAGAACACATTTTTTTACACTTCTGTATGACTTGTAGCACAAACTATACAACTTAAAGGTTTAAGGGGGTAGGGGAGGGGAGAAATCATGTTGATCTGCATTGTAGGTCCCCAAAATGGAATCACTGTCCAAGGAAGGAGGCCATTGGGTCATCCGGCCTCTGTCTTTTCATTCTGTATGCCTCCATCTCTTCCTCTGTAGGCTCCCGTGTCTCATATAGGCTGTTATATGCTCTCTTTCTCTCATCCACTTGCAGCATTTCTTCAACATGCTTAAGACGAGCTTCTTCAGCGTTCAATGCCTGCAAAGAGAAAGTAAATATGATATATGTCTCAATTAGCTGTATCTTACACATGCACACTAATATATTATATATGAGCCATCACAAAAGGGGCAATATAAAAAGTACATACATACATATATATATATAATGTGTATGTGTGCTAGTTGCTATAGGACAGTCAAGCACATATTGTCATCTAGTACAGTGAGCACATGGTAAATTGCAGTGCAGAGTGCATAGGGGGTACACTAAAAGGTCCAGATGTAGTTCAGCACTGAGCATCTTCCCGCAAATGGACGTATGGGTATGTCCTGCACATCGTGCAGGCTCACAAGCGAGCCCCGCACAAATCGGCCTCATGCCGCATAACCAATGGCTGGCGTGAGCTCCGACTGCGGGCGATCTATCACAATCTCCACAGCTAAGGCACAGACTGGAGGAGTGAGCTCCTCCTGTCTGTAATCGGTGCAGAGGGGCGCTGTCGGTAACAGACAGCCCAGGAGTGTTGTAACACACTTCTGGGCTGTCTGTGTCGTCACGATGCCCGCAATGCATTGTTGGCATTGCCAGGCATGGTAACTGACAGTTGAGCAAGAGTGATCTCTATTTTATCAGCAATCTGAGGATCACTGATACAAATCCCGTATGGGAGGAGGGGGGGGGGGTGGGGGGGGGGGGGGCTTGAGAGGTGAAAAAGTAGAAAAAAATACAGTAAAACACAAAGGTGTGGAAACCCCTACAAGTTGGGGAGCAGAACTATCTGAGCACTGTCCCCATTTGCTTCCGGTCTACAATTTCTGTCTGTCCTTGGAAACATGTAAAAGGGCAGAATCCTCAATCCGGATTGTCAGTTTAGTGTAATCTTCAGAACTATCAATATAAACTTTGCTAAAATTTAGAAAATTATTTAAACAATCTGTGAGGAAGTTGGGAGCAATTCAATGTTGCCCAGGCGGTAAAAAGGAACTCAATATGTACAACAAGAAAATTTCCAATAGTATGGGCTTGAACCATTAACTCAAAGCAAAATAGTTATATATAATTTTGTAACTAGTATCTGCATTACGTTGCAAAAATGAAAGATTCACCAGACTATTTGCTTTTTACTACCAGTCTGGCCAGTTTTGATGAGCCTTTGCATCAGACCTGATAAGTAATCAATTACCAAGCATTTACTTATAGTCGCTAGTTGGCGTCCATCAACAACTGATACTTTAAGGCTATGTTCACACGGCAATTATTGGGACGTATCTCGCCCCGTAATTCGCGCCGTACTGCGCTAAATACGGGGCGAGATACGTCCCAATAATTACGGTAATCCACAGTTCTCATAGAGAACTATTGAATACGTCTCCTCTCCCTGCTCGGACAATACATCGAGCGGGGAGATAAGTGACATGTCAATTATTCACGGCGTATACGCGCCGTGAATAATGAATGTCTATGGGGCCAGCAGGCAGCCAGCCCCCCGCCCCGCCCCCACGGCCTAATAGCGGGCGAAATACGTCCCCGCAATTACATCGTGTGAACATATCCTAAAGGGGGACATGTATGAAAACTGTCTAAATCTAAGACTTTGTTGCCCATAGCAACCAATCAAAGCTCCCCTTTCATTCCATATAGTGCGCTGAAAAAAAATGAAACGGGAGTTCTGATTGGTTGCTATGGGCAGATTAGCCCCATCTCACAATAGATAACAAGCAATGTACCATACCTTCTTAAGTTTCTCCTGCTTTTTCTTCTCTTCACCCTCACTATCAGAGCCACCACTCTTACGGTGCTTTTTCTTCTTTTTCTTCATTTTTTCTTGATGAATCTATGAACAGGAAAATTACATGACAGAATATACATGATGTAAACTACATGAACTAAAGCATTTGTATTCCACATTGGGTACCATGCATACCCTGTTTCCCCGAAAATAAGACACCCCCGAAAAGAAGACATAGTGCATTTTTAGTTATGCAATTCAGAGTTTGGCTGCTTATGCTGATGTTTGTAATAAAATCACTACAGTATATTAATACATGTTAATGTTTTGTTCAACTATAATTGTATATTATTGTTCATAGAAAATAAAAACATCCCCTAAAAATAAGTCTTAGCTCGTCTTTAGGAGCAAAAATTAACATAAGACACTGTCTTATTTTCGGGGAAATATTGTAGGTGCAGTTGCAATATATTATTTGAAGAAAAAAAAAAATTAAGAAAAAAAATAAAAAAAAACACCACAGTAGCCAGCTTTCAATGACATCTCACTTACTTCCACTAATGTCTTAGGTTTTTCTATTTCTTCAATTGTTTCTAGTTCGTCTTCACAAGGATCAGTATTCTATCCAAAAGAAACAATTATCAACTTATTAAAAATTTATAATTGAAGATGTTCATTTTTATGATTTACTAAAAACACAAAAAGACAAGTACTTAGAACGCAGAAAACTTACACTGATGCTTTTCCCCGCTTCCCCGGTGCAGTAAGACATCTTGACGAAGGAATGGCAGCACTTGTAGCCCCATCTTCCATCTTTCCAATATGAACCCCAAATACACTACACACGAAAAAATAAATACAGCTTTAAAGTAACATAAGCATATACAAGTGGTTACAATATTTTCTTACTTGTAAATGAAAACCATATTCAAACTTACAAAAACAGACATGCGAACAACTGGACGATTCATGTAACTGGCAAGTACAATTTACTGGTAAAAGCTATAGCTTTCTATATAGTATTTAAAGGGGTTATATCGTTTGAACTGTTCGGGCTCGTCAGCTAATTCTCTGAGATTGAATTTGAAATCCATGGGCGAGTCTCTCCTCTCAGCAGGCGTGTCTCCCCTCACTGAAGACCTGTGACATCATCACTCTGACTGTGCAGTGGGAGCAGAAGGATGTCTGCAGAGGACAGCTATACAACCTCCTGCATGCTTGTCACCCGTCTGCAGAGCTTTAGACTCAGCTTGGCTATAAGCAGCTATACAGTCAGTCTGAACTGATGAGACATGTGAGGAGTGTACACTGACCCCTCCCTCCTCCCCTTCTGTTACCAGACAGAAGACTGTATGACTGTGGTATATGCATTTACACACACAGCCTGAACTGATGAAACACATGTGAGGAGTGTACACTGCCCCCCCCCCCTTACCCTCTGTTGCCAGGCAACAGACTGGGTTATATGGAGCAATGCACACTGCCCTCCTACCCTTCTCTCCCCCTGTTAATAGGCAGGAAACTATTAGACTCTGTTATACGAGGGGCTTAAGCAGTCAGTAATTGCCCAGATCATTCACCCTAGAGCTGGGAGATGAGTTTAGAGCCAGCAGCCCTTGGTTTCACTATCGATTTTAACAGCTCAGAGGGGAGAAAACACAGAATGTGTAGGCAGCCAATCACAGCGCAGGGGGCGTTTCCTGTCTGGGGGCGTATCCCAACAGGCTGAATGAAATGTCAGCCAGCTAATCAGTGCAGGGGGCGTGTCCCGACCAGCAGCAGCACAAACAGAATACAGATTTACATAAATGCTCATATCTGCTAAACCAAGTGACTGAGGTAATGCAACCCAATTACAAAAGTGCTTATTTTTACTGTCCCCATAATCTGACACATGATCTTTGTAGCGATACAACCCCTTTAACTGGTGTATAATTTTTTACTAGTATAAAAGAGGCCAAAAATGCAGACAATGGCCTACTAGAACTACATCATTGGTTAGGTGTGGACCACATTACTATTAAGTTCCCTGCATTAATATTGCCAATATATTTAAAGGGGTTGTCTCACTACATTAATTCATCCTGTTTTCTTGGTTTCATTTTGAATTCAGAGGCATGTTTACTGGCTTCTACTAGGCTGCAATAGAAGCCAGGTCTGTAGCCACAGCGACCTGCGGAGCTGATGCAGCCCATACAAGAGGGGATATCTCTGAATAGGTAGGACACTGTTAATGGACATATTTTGCAAGATCCTGTTTTTGCAAGATCTTTAACATAAAAAGCAATCCTAATTTAATTTTTTTTTTTTTTTTTACAAGATTTGTTTCTCTAGCTGAAAAAGTCATAAGGACCAACTTTGTTTTTTTGGTTAAGGACTACAGGTATTTTTTTTTTTTTCTTTTTTACATTTTTTGCAGTACTGCACCATGAGAATCTCAACTTTTTCATTTCCTGGTAACACTGCTGATGAGGGTGGAATGAGGAATACACAATTCTGCAATTTTTCTTTAGGTTTTGTTTTTATGGAGGTTGTTATACACATTGTATCTGTCTGCTACAATTCTGGCAATACTAATCTTAAATAATTTCCATTTTTGTTTTCTCTTTGATTTACGCTTTGCATTCCAAGACCAGAAACTATTACATTTTTCATTCTGTGTGGGTTGAGCAGTAGTTTTTGTAAGTACCATTTTGAGGTACTTTTCCTTTTTTTGATCAAATTAATTTCCAATGTTTCGCAGAGATGAGAAGGCATGATAAAGAAGGTTAGATTTTACTATATCAGATAGATACCAAATTGTTTTTTTGTTTTTATTTCTGTGTGACATGGGAGAAAGAGTGCGGTTTGAACTTTTATTTATTTAAAAAAATAATCTTTTTATACTTTTACTTTTTTAAAGTAAATTTTTTAGTCCTCCTAGGATACATAACCATTAGGATGTGTGATCACTTGTACACTATACTGTAATACTATTGTACTGCCCTCCTGTTACATCCTGGCGCTAGCCACTGAAGGCAGGTGCTGATGTAAAAAATAGCTCCGCTCCATACACACTTATGGACGTTACGATGTACATGTACCACAAATTATTTTCATTCGTTACCCAGCCCTGCTTGCAACTAAGGCTCTTTTCATCCTCCTTTGACCTCCATCAGATGACAAGGGGTCCTCTGGAAACATCTGACTTATGTGCCGGGAATATTTTTTCAGGGCACGCAGCAAGCAGACATTGATAAATATAGTATGAAAATGGTCTCAAATACCTACTAAGTATTATGATAGGTAAATAACTTTGCAATAATACTGTAAAACATTAATATATTTCGTAGATTTGAAGGACTTACCGTATGGTTATTTATGAGAACATCTTCCTCATACTTAGAGCGAGCAACTGCTTTCTCCTGCCCCTTAATAACAGTACCATGCCTGGAATATTCCACATAGTCCTCGGTTTGCGCTAGAAGCAGCTCCACAGGTGGAACATCCAAATGCTCCTGTCCTCCATACTGCAACACAAAGCAAAACCAATACTTTTAAATTGACAGATAAAGTTTTGCTTACGTTAATGAAAAATATTTGCTTCCACAATTAAAGCGTGGTTTTACAATTACTAGGACACAGCAGACTGATCACTTGAAATGTACATGACCACTGTGAGCACATTAGCTGTGCTATACCCAAGATGCATTTATCCAAGTGGCTTTATGTATACACTGTGGATCAAAGGGGTATATTCACCATATTGTTTAACTTCAAACACGTAAGCCAGGGAAACTGTCTGAAAGCTAAATACATATGTAATGTAAATAACCAGAGTAATGGTGCCTGGAGATCTGTGCCTGAAGATGGGATATTTTAACACTTTATTTGTCCTCTCTGATAGGAACTGGTTATTAAAATCTGTCTAATGATGATCTATCTAGATAGAAGGTAAGGCTACATATCATTTTAAGAAAACAAAACATGGCAAGAGACCCCCTGTGCACCGGGGAGTAGAAAGCTCTTATATATGGTTTCGGCGGCAGGCAATAAAACCATTCTAAATATTTGGATACATGAGTCCCCCTCTGTTCAAAATGTTTTTGGAAAAATAGTCATTTATAATGAAAATGGACTGGGTTGAGGCTTCAGGTTAAAAAAAAAAAAAAAAAAAAAAAAGAGAGACATACACAGATAGTTTTTTGAGGTTTGGGGTAGCTTTTTTTCCCCCATTAAATCCAGCAAGGATACAGGATGCCATTAAAGATTGTGTCAGTCTATCTACGTGGTTCCAAAAGCAAGTGGTATTGGGTGACCCGGCAATCTAGTATGAGATCCTACTGGTTTCTAAGCACAGGGGTAAAAGAGACATTTGGGACCATATCCAGGGAAGGGGGTCGTGTGGAGTACGCCCGTTGCTCTGCTGTTGGAGATTTTGCCCGAGGAAAGGAGTTGCGGGAGAGGCCCTAGATGGGAGGGACCAAATTGGACTGCTGTATCGAACAGAAGCGGCCGGAGGGGGTGAGGGAATGGGCTCGGAGAAGAGACTGGTTATTGTTTCAGCTCGAATCTTACTCTCCAATTCAGGGAGTGTGAGTTTCTATTTTTGCTTCACCAATATGATAGTTCTCCAAGATCATAGCCAGTCAACATCTCAAGATATTGGTATACCCTGCAGGCATAGGGAGATCAGCCGTTTTCTAAAAATCTGCTGGTAGAACCTGCTCCCCTCAGGTGAGGGCAACCTGTAGTTAACTCACCATCACTATTAATCAAAAGCTCACACAGGTGATAATCGAGATACGCAGTGTTTTGTTAGTTTGGATTTTGTTATAAAAACAAAACATTACATACAATGCCTTAAATAAGAATGTCAATGGCAAATGACTGACTTCTGTGATATTGGTTATAATGATATTTTACTTTATGTACTCCTTTAAAGAAAACAAAATATTCAGTTAATTGTTGAAGTACTAGTCTTCATTAAAAGGACTTACCTTTTCCAAGATACTTTTTTTCTGCTCTTCCTTGAAGTCTTCTTTCTTAACTTTGAAGGACTTGCATAAAACTTCCAATTTTGTTGGATCAGCCTGCAGATGTACATCTGAACCTTTCTCATAGGCTTCCCATGCAAACACTATGCAGAAGAAAGTTATGTTAAAAATAGATGACAAATAACGAGCTTTTGTGATGAATGAAATACATGTCCTCCATCAGCACAAGCTCTTTCCATAGGCCCACGTGGGGCGTAAGACAGAGTGCTGAGCCACTAAGATGTGGCTCCACTAGACTTCGTCTGTCTATACACTAGGCGGACTGTCAATCATTTGAATGGCCACATGAAATACTACATTTGCTTCATAGTGGTCAATGCAGGTGAAACAAGTAAATGCCAGCACCTTCCCTCCCCTAAAGCAGCAGTTTGCCGAGCTCTTCTATTTAAAAGGTTCTCTGGGTTGAAAACAAATCTGTAAGGTTTGGTATGTTTTAAATGAACACTCGGCAAAAGTGCACACTGAGATAAATCAGCGGTTATCGCCACTAAGGGTACGGTCAGGTCTGCTTTGGGCTTTCCCCCTCTGCAGAGTAGAGTACGGATGCAAAATCCTGCACCAATCACTGTGGATTTTGTTGCAGATTTATCACTGAGTAAAATCCGCACCAACTGGTGCAGAGGTTTGCATGCAGACTTTATTCTTCTGACCCATCTGAATGTACCATACTGGTCCCCCTTATACCAACACTGAAGGTAAAACAAAGCATTACACAGCACCCAATGAGGGAGAGCTGTTCACTTTCTGTTTCAGCTATTCTGACGGCTTGGGAATGCTTATAAAATACATCCATTCTAAAGTGAGAACTCCAAATTAAAAATAGCAGTTACTGAATCCACTTACAGTAATTTGAATAAATGTACCTTATAGTTTCTACTAAAATCACTGCACAGAAAGAATTACTTGACTAGAATTTAACCGTGAAAAAAATATAAAAAAAAAAAAAAGACCAATTGGTCCCAATACATACATGAATAATTTCAAATGGTTGTAAGGATATAAATACCAGTAAAACATGCCCATACAAATAGGAATATCTTCAAATAATTGTAGAGATGTATATGCCAGTATAGCATGCACATACAGACACAGAGGAAAAATACATTGGGTATAGAACCCTACTCACAGTTATACCAATATCAGAATCTGTGGGACAGAGGTCCAGTCCTGGATATGACAGTCCATATAGAGCCAGTCGGATGGCAAATTGAAGCCTATGCTCTCCTGCCTAAACAAAAGCGGGGTAATCGCCCCGAAAAGGACGGCTCCACTATGAGGGTATGCCTATCAACCCCTCACTCTAAAGTACAAAGGGACCTTTATGTCTAATTCCTACAAAAAAAAAATTTTCCCATAAATGCCTTGGGTTGAGCCAGATTTTAAGTAGAGGTCGAAAAGGAAAAACCCCAGAAAAAAGCTGTACAAGCCCTGGGGTTACTGTTCAGTGCTCTCCTTAAGGGGGAGATATTCCCTTATCATGATCATAAAAGCCTACAAGCTCCAGGCCACAAAACTTCTCATACTCTGCATTGAAAGACTCAAAAAAAATCCCGAAACAGCCCTGTCACGCTTTAAGTAATGAAGAATAGATTTGGGCTTGGCTAAAAAATCATTTTTGTCCCCTTTCTCAAGAAATTCGTGTGGTAAAAGAAATATGAAATGATATATCCCTACAAACCAACAGAGGGACATATGGGCTAACTCCAAACTAAGCCCCCATAATGCCTTGTAATTCCTACATAGAAAGAGGAAAAGAAGAAGTCCTGATGCGTTTCCCCTTCATAGAGAATGTTCCTCAGGGGTTGAGCCAGAAATTTTCAAGGCTTGTGGTCCAATATATGGGATAAATATCCCCAGCGAAAAAAGCTGTACTAATAGACACCACATCCGAGGTATACTGTAACACCTAACAGGCATCCTCTGATAATGGGAGCCCTTGTAGTTATAGTTTCTAATATCATAATCATGAAAATGCCATAAATGCTCACATATATGTAGCCACAAAACTATACTTACATTGCGTCTGTGCCATTGAAATTGTATCTCCAGTATAACGGACAAAATTATCTCCAGCATAGCAGACCCTGTACACAAAAAGCATTACAGTCAATCAAGAATCAGAATTTGTGTGCATTGTGTCTAACATTCATTTAAAAATATGTACACCGGTTTAACATCTATAGGTAAATTCAGTGAATATGTATAATAGAAATATAAAATGAATAAATCCCTAGCAAACATCTACAGTAGCTTGGACATATATGAGAACTAACCTAAACACAAACTAAGACCAGGAAACAAAATGCTAGATGTGTTGGAGGGAGGAAGGGGGATGGAAATCAAAGGGCCTCCTCAGGCTAAAAAGATCCAAGTAAAACCCCAAAAAATTTAAAACATTTAAAGTGTGCGGGTTCTAAGGTTAGACTCCCCATAGGCCATCAACTGAAAAGCTGTACAAGCTCTCTGAAGAAAAAATAAAATAAAATAAAAAAGTTTGCGTATAAGCACCCACCAAACAGATATTCACACTTACTCATCGGGATTCTTGCCTGCATCAGCATATGGATTACCTCTCATGGCTCTCGTTTTTGGATCGTAGTATGCAGAATTTGGATTTAAATTCCTTAAGTACTGCAGGAAAAAAATAAAAATGTTTAAATTAAATTTTAAACAAAATTTCCCTGATCACTGCTTCATTGTTCATAACACAACTTGTGCTCTAATTAACCCATCTAAGCAAGAGAAAGTATCTTACTTTGGCAGTGTCTTCTCGGATACGGAGGTTTCTGACAGTGATGCGTCTCTTAGAATCAAAGTTCTGTCCTGGCATATCAATGTCATCGGCATATTTGTCTTCATCCTCATCTTCACTGTTGCGATCCCTTTCCCTAAAAAAAAAATATATAATCAGTAAATATAAAATTACTTCAAGTAGGATATGACATATGAATAGTTAACACTTCCATTTGTACAGCTAACAATTCTGTGACCTCCAACACCATGTTCAAAGCTGGCAAGTTCTCCCCCAAATATTTGTTAAACATTTTAGATTCAAAAGGTGCAAGAGCATTTAAAGCACTGGATCCCGGTCCATTTTCTCCATCAGGGTCCCCTTATCCATGAGCCAGAACAAAGAGCTGCTCTGTAGCATATGCACCATTTTCTTGGACCCTGCAAGTCCACGCACTACATTCATGGACAGCATGTCTGGCCCAGCAATAGCGGCAAGAGTTAGCAAGTCTCTTGCTGCTTCAACACATGTAAAATAGATGGATAATCTACATAGACTTCTACAAAAAACTAAACAAAACAATGGCTTACTGTTTGAGCATTCTGATCCTCTTCTCCCCACTGGCGTCTTGGGGAGCTCTGAAGTAAACAAGGTGTGACAGATGACAACAGAACCCAAGGCAAACAACAAGGTTCCCTTGGGAACAAAATAGTATGTACATAATATCACAATATATCTCCACACTGTATCTAGCTCACATGCATGATTTCAATCTGTGCTAAAAAATATTTCTAACTATGTAAAAAAAATTTTTTATCTGTAGGCTATGTACACACGACTTATTTTGGGATGTATTTCAGCCTGTAATTCGCGCCGTACTGCGCGAATTATGGGCTGAAATACGTCCCAGTCATTATGGTAATCCATAGCTCTCATAGAGAACTATGGATTACGTCTCCTCTCCCCGCTTGGACAACACGCCGAGCGGGGAGATAAGTGACATGTCAAATATTCACGGCGTATACGCGCCGAGAATAATGAATGTCTATGGGACCGGCGGGCTATAATATATATATTATATATTACATTATATTAGTAATCAATTATTAATAATTAGTAATAAGTAAGTATTATTGATGATTAACAACAATTAGTAATGTATAAATAATAAGTGTTACTAATGATGAATAATAATAATCATTATTATTATTATTATCTGTTAATTATTAATAATTGATTAGTAATCCATTATTTGATTATTAATTATTGATAATTAAATAATAATTTAATTACTAAATAATAATTATGAATAATTAATAATTATTAATAGGGGTATGGTTAAATCAATAATAAATTAATAATTATCAAAAGGGTGTATCTGGTCATGGAATAGGTTAAATTAATAGATGATAGGGTTAAAAGGAAAGGCTTTGAAAAACGGATACGAAAAATGCATCCAAAAAACGCATGCAAAAAGCATTAGCTGTTGCGTTTTTTGGATCCGCTTTTTGGATGCAGTTTTCGCTAGTCAAAAACGGATCCGTAAAACACATCAAAAACGGATCCAAAACGTCGTGTGAACAAGCCCTAAGACTTATTCTTTTCGCATTCAAAGCAGTGTTTGTAAACTGTGTGCACATAGTACATGTTTGATATTTAAAGGAGTTGTCTCCCTTTAGACACAGATGGCATATCGCTAGGATATGTCAATGTCTAAAAAGTGCAAGTCCCACCTATCTCAAGAGCAAGCTCTGACACCTCTCTTTTTTACAAGAAAGAGGTGATCGGAACCCTCTCATTGAAAACTACTTGGCTGTTCTTGAAACCCCTATTGATTTCAATGGGAAAGTTCAGACCACTTCAGGGTTTGTTCTCGCTATGTAGGACACACACACCTTTAAGACAAGAATGGCCAATTCTATCAACAGGTCATAAATGTAGTGTAAAAATGTGACAAAGTTTCTATTTTTCTGGATTGCTGGTTATTCATAGTAAAAGTACATACAATGTCCATAGTTATTTCCTTTTTTTGTATTCTTCCTTTTAATCAGCTAAAGAAAATTTGCTATGCTTTGGCATCATGAGGTTTGATATCAGTGTGTGAGAGACTATACTTGAGTAACATGACATTAAACTGTGAACAGAGCATCAAAGGAGATAAAAAAAAAAAAAAATAGAAAAGGTTCTAGTAATTACACACCAGTAAACTTGATGTGTACAATACAAATGTAAAAATAAAAGTCTAGAATCAAATGTGACATATTTAAAAACTAATAAAACAAAACTGTCAAATGAAAAAAATCAGATATTAATTTTAAAGTATAAAACCAGAAAAATTATGGACACTGGAATACAGAAACACTTCGAGAAATGTAACAGTTCTTAATTAAATGCATAGTAACACTACTGCGCAAAAACAGTCACACCCCACTATAAATGTATATAACAATATATGTAAGGCAACAATGTGAGTTGATTTGTTATAGTGTTACCTATATGTATTGTATGTATGTTACCTATAATTTCTACTAGGGTGTAAAGGTTTATGGACAAAAACATTATAGTCATGTTAGATATTATTATGGATACAACAGAGACATGATACATTCCTCTAGATGTTTCTGTATTCCAGCATTCATTATATTTCTAATTTTCTACTTTAAGTTACGTAAGAATGTTAATATCTTCTCAATGATTTTTTGATGTGGTCTTTTTGCTTTATTGGCAGTAACACTGGATGAATTTAAATTTAATATTTTGGATAATCAGCCCTAACATTATCAGTGGTATAGTGAGAATATATATATTTTTTAAATGAATTTTTCTTACCACTTGTTCTGAAAGTTTTCCTGATGCCAATTCTTCCTGGAGCTTCTGAGCCTTCAATGTACGTTTTGCCTGAAAGAAAAAAAAGTGGGGAAAAAAGGGCGATTTTATTTTTAACATGTTGATACCAATCACCATCACGGCATGTATTGTGAAAAATGGAAATTAGATAGCTATAGCACAATATATTTTATAATTATTATAGTGATCTGAAAGAGGCAATTGTAAGACACCAACAATATACCAAGTCAACTTTGGCATACTCTTCAACAATTTTCATGTGTTCTTCTGGATTGTAGCCATTCCATCGATCTCTCTTGCCGTCATAGTCAAGCATAAGCTGGGGTTGCTCAAACTCATCTGGGGCAATATGAGCTCCATTGAACTTTGCTCCAACTCTCCGAGGTCTCTGGAAAGAGAATATTTTAAATTGATGGGATATTCCCATATCATAAATTAGCTTTAAACATGTAGGCACAGGTAAATAAAGACTATTACCAAAGTTTCTCTAGTTAATGACCACCCCTCTCTGCTCTATCAGGCTCTACAGCCCTAGCAGGATGGTGAGGTCACTCCCTGCTGTGTCTTAGCAGCACAGGAGCTTGTTTATCTTTCTTACTGACAATCTTAAACCCTTTAAAGCTCTGTAGCAAGCATCCTCAAACTGCGGCCCTCCAGCTGTTGGGAAACTACAACTCCCATCATTCCCACTGTTACAGATTATATAAATGCATGATGGGAGTTGTAGTTTCCCAACAGCAGGAGGGCCGCAGTTTGAGGATGCCTGCTCTGTAGCCTTCTGCTCTCCTGTTTGAACCCTTCCATAAACAATGTCCCTCTTAGGCTATGTTCACATGGCTAATTGCAGGGCGTACAGTACACCCCGCAATTACGCCGGGTGTTCGGGAGCTCACGCCGATCGGCACGTACTCCGGCGGCGCGGGGGGTCCAGCAGCCCGCCGGCCCCATAGACTGTCATTGCTCGCACCGCGAATAAATTACATGTCAATTATCTCCCCGCGCCTACAATACGATCGTATTGTATACGTGGGGAGAGGAGGCGAAATCCATAGTTCTCTATGAGAACTATGGATTACCGTAATGATTGGGGCGCATTTCGCTCGTATTAGAGCGCAGTACACTCTCAATACGTGGCGAAATGCGCTCCAAAATAAGCCGTGCGAACATAGCCTAACAGGGTCAGCTAGGAATAGCAAAGCTGAAATGTCAGTCACTGCTGTAGAACCACCCACAGTCTAACCAGAAAGTGCGAGTCTGAAGCTGGCTGTGAAGAGCAAGCTCTGTGAAACAGCATGGCGAGAACACCCCTATAAGGATAGAAATGTGCAATCAGAATATGTTAGATAAGAGCCAACTGAGAGATTGGGCAATGTCCTTTCAACTAAAGACTTACATGTATATGAAGAGCAAATGCAAAAACACAGGGTGGATATACTTGTGTGGTACATGTAAAGTCAGATGTTCTAAATTTATTAAGGGGCCTGTGTCTCCTTATTTGGGCCATCCTTCTCAGACACTGCATTGCTTAATAAATTCCCCATACAATCTAGTAAGTAAGATAGTGAAGTAGATGTTATAAATAGAGACAATAAAACCCACATGCTACAATAGGTCATTAGGGTACGTATACACAATGGCTTTGGATGCGGATTCTGGGGCAGGATACACCTCAGAATCAACCTTCAATCTGACTACAATCCATCTGTCATTGTTTTCAGTGTAAAATCCACATAGTTGTGCACACAACACTGATTTTTTTCAGCATATCAATTCTTGAGACGGATTCAGCGCTGAATAGTCACCTAATATTAAAGTCTATAGCAGGCTGAAAACCTGCCTCTGAATATCAGCCTCAAATTCGTCCAAAATCTGCACTTACTGATGCGGATTTAAGGAGTTGATACCACGGCGATTTAGCGATAAAATATTCAGTACTGCAAACCAGCCATGTGTACATACCCTTAAACTAGAAACATGAGCAAAATAAAAAAATAAAGCAGACGCACCTCAAAACAGTCTTTTTTCTTATGAGTCATAGCACCACAGTTTTCGCAGGCTCCTTGTCGATATTTTGTTGCAATTGTGCCCTAAAAAGTTTAAAAGGACATTAAGGTTATTTTACCGTGTCATAAGTATTCTGAAAGGTTGCTTGTACATCTGCTACCATCAATTCACTATATAGAAAGAAAAAATACACTCTGAGTGTTTTAACCCTTTAGCGACACATGATGTACTGGTACGTCCTGGTGCCAGTAAGGTTCTATGTAGCAGGATAACTCCGTAATCCCGCTAAAAAGAAGGCTAGTGTCAGTTAACACCCGCTGGTAATAGCAGAGAACAAAGCCGTCATCATTCTCTCCTGTTTAACTCCTTAGATGCTGCGATGATTGCAACTGCAGGGTATGTAGGTGAAAATATCAAAAATGTATTGGTTGCAGAAAATGGTGCTGCTGCCCCAATTTAAAAAATACAAAATGTTTTGATTTTTTTTTTTTACAGTATTAAAAGATAATGAAAACCCTAAATATTTGGTATTGCTAAAATCTTATCAACCTGCAGAATACAGATAATCACTTATACCGAAAATTGAGCACCGTGAAAACAAAAACCCCTGCAAACTTGGCACAAGTAAGTTTTTTTTTTTCATCTTTCGCCCTACTTAGAATATACGGGGAAACCAAGCAAAAAAATTATATGACGACATTAAAAAGTACATCTTGTCCCTCAAAATATAAGCCCTTATATGTCTATGTAGATGGAAAAATAAAAAAAGTTATGGCTCTTGGAAGGTGAGGAAGATCAAATAAAGAGCCATATTATTATGACTGTCAGGACGGGATTAATGGAGCTGTGCTGAAGCTAATGATTTGTTTGCAACCTACATAGGTGCTGAAATGATATACTCCAGCTTGCTTAGAAGTAGCATTAAGCAGATGATCCGCAGCTTATACTTTTAAAATAAAAAAAATTATTAATATTCCATTAAAAATGTGATAATACAGGGTAGGAGAGTTGTAATACAGCACCAGTGCTACAGATTGCACGACGCGTTTCGACTAATACATAGTCTTAATCATTGTGCCCACATAGGTGCTGAAAACCATCAAATGAAAACCTATCACAACAGTCAGACTGCGGCAGCAAGATGAATATGCCACATGAAGTCTCAAGGTGGTGAGTCCTTCCTGTGTATAATATCTATCTATATTGCCACTGTGAGATAAGCCCCACACTAAACTCAGAATGAAGAGAGTGCATGCGCATCTTAAGGGGTTTTGCCATCTGAGGCCAGCTGGTAGCTCACTACGTACCAGCCTCAGAACAGGGAGGCAGCAAGGCTTGCACAGCTCTCCCCCATTAATTTCTACAGGAGTTTCTAATATACCCAAGTACACTTGCCTGGCCATATTCAGAACTCACATATACATAACTGGGGAGTGCTGGCTTGTAGAAAGCTGGCCTCAGAGAGGATTTTACCAGATGGCAAAACTCCGTCAACCACGATATATAGAGATGGTTTAGGCTACCACTTTTCTTATGTATAAGGGAAATGCATAGCAACAACCACGGTCATTCCATTTTCGGCCATTAATTACCAGTGCAATCTGTAAGTAACTCAAATGCCTGGGCTAAAGATTACTACTCCAATACATGTATCTCATGAAAGGCATAACTCTACTTCAAAGTTTGTAATGTTAGTTGTCCAGAGTAAAGAGTTCTGTCATTTTACTGTTCTGCGTGAATTACCTTCCACAAATAAGATCGAGATGGACAATTTACACAAATTATAGGATACTCAGAAACTTTACACAAACATTTTCTTTTACATTCACCTCTTTAACTCCTTTCTTAAACCATTCTCCCATTGGGGTGTATTCTTTCTGCTTCTCATCCTGGGGTCGCTGATGCTTTAGGGTGGGCCTCTTAGATGGATCCACATACCATGGCACAGAAGAAATGTACTGAGGGATGTGAGGATTGATGTCTCTGAAAAATAAAATGACAACGGATGCCAGGTGATGAATATATTCTCATGGAATCTGGTAGAATATTACTAAAAGTATTAGATCCATAGGGTTTGATCATGTGCACTCTCTTCAATCACTAGAATGAAGTGGTATTAGCACTATAAAAGAAGCTTCCCACTTTATCTTCTCATGTAGGCGACACTTTCCTTTTCTTTTTTTCCAAGACTTCTTTGCTGCCTGAAAAGCAGACACTACTGCATTACGGGCACTTACTTTCCCTCCTCATCCACCTCAGCTGGGGCATTTCCCAATTTTCTCTGTTCTTCTAACTCCTTCTTCTTTCTCCAGTCTTCCCGTGTCATCTTTTTAGGTTCATCCATACCAGGAGGATCTACACCTCCCCCACTAGCCAGGATCTCTGTTCCACCAGACATTTCTGAAATAAATAAAAAATTTCAATAACTAGACAAAAACATAGGTCAAAGGGGTTTTCTAAAACTTATCAAAACCTCCTTAGCACCTCCTATTGTGTTTACATAGAAAAATAACCCATGCTTACCTCTCCCATCAGTGTCACAGCTCTAGTCTCTCCTTCACCCATCCCTCACTGATGAGGTCACGTTAATGGATCACATGATGCTGCAGCCAATCACTGACATTGGTGGTCACATGCATGAACGTGACATCATCAGTGAGAGACCATGGGGGAGGGGAGCTGTGGATCTCTGGAACAGTAGTGATGGGAGAGGTAAGTATGGGTTCATTTTCTATTTAAACACAGAGGAGGGTGGTAGGAGGGTTTTTAGAAGTCTAGTATAACATTCAAAGTGTTCTTCTCATACATCAATCTGTAACATGGAGGTCGTCAGATTGTTTTGTGATTTTGTCCTGTTTTAGGGTAGATTCACACAGCATATTTTTCCTCCTCCAGAAACATATGCTGTGTAAAGGTAGGTACACATGACGGCTTTTTTGGTGCAGACACTGTCAGCGGTGAAATCGCATTGTTTCCTCGTTGAAAATGTAAGCACGGAAGTGGCTTGGACTGCCGGAGCAGATTTCTTTCTCCTATACTTGATTATTATCAGCGCTTAAAACGCCTTCGTAAGCGCAAACAAAATATGCCAATACTAATAGTCAGATTAGACGCCAATTCTAGAAGCGGAATCCACGCCAAGACCACCTGTGTGAACATACCCTAACACAAGGCATAAATTTGAGGAGCAAGCTCAGGTTTGTGCCACGTTTTTGACTTTTCCCTGTCAGCAGATTTCATCATGTCTTAGGAAGCGGATCTAAATTTGCCCCATTAAAGGGGTTAAAACAAGTCCTGGCTCCTGACGCGTTTTCTGCACTGAATATGAGCAGAAAACAAGGACACAACTGCGATTTTTTTTTTTTTTTTTTTTTTTTTAACACATTGTGTAACACATCAAAAAACAAGTAAAAAAAAAAAATGCCCCATGCCTCCCAATTTTGTGTATTGTCATCCACAACATTCTAGGTGCATAAATCTTGTGTTTCATGCATCACAACATGCATTGAAAAAATGCTGTCTGAGCCCAGCTTTTAGATACAGTACTCATGTTTAACCCCTTACCAACATGTTCTGTATATCTGCAGTCAGTAGGAGGGTATGACGCATACATGCCAACTCTCCCGTTTTTGGCGGGGGGGTCCCGCTATTTGGGCCCCCCCCCCCCCGCCCTCCCGGGGGAGTTGGCATTTCTCCCGCCGCCAGCAGGCGGCGGGGGTCCTTTTAAATTACCGCGGCACAAGAGTAGCGCTGGTGCGCTACTCTTGCGCCGCCGGGCCGCTCCTACAGGCGGGTGAAGCGGCCGCAGCGTCCGCTCACTCGCCCGCGGTCGCACTGTGCGGGGAGGAGGCAGGAGGGAGCGCTCCCTCCTCCCCCTGTATGTCCGGCGTCTGTGCGCGCGGTACACACAGATCAGCGGCGCAGGGGAAGTGACGCGCGGCTGCTCTCACTTCCCTGCGCCGCTGAAGAGATCGGTCGGGAGCGGCCGCGCTGCAGGAGCCTGGTAAGGTGAGTGGATTTTATTATTTTATTTTTATAAGCTTTAGGGGGCTCTACCTGGCTAACAGAGAGGGCAACTACCTGGCAACAATGGGGGCATCACCTGGCAACAAAGGGGGCACTACCTGGCAACAATGGGGGCACTACCTGGCAACAATGGGGGCATCACCTGGCAACAATGGGGGCATCACCTGGCAACAATGGGGGCATCACCTGGCAACAATGGGGGCATCACCTGGCAACAATGGGGGCACTACCTGGCTAACAGATGGGGCACTACCTGGCAACAATGGGGGCATCACCTGGAAACAATGGGGGCACTACCTGGCTAACAGATGGGGCACTACCTGGCAACAATGGGGGCACTACCTGGCAACAATGGGGGCACTACCTGGCAACAATGGGGGCACTACCTGGCAACAGAGGGGGCACTACCTGGCAACAGAGGGGGCACTACCTGGCTAACAATGGGGGCACCTACCTGGCTAACAAAGGGGGGCACCTACCTGGCTAACAAAGGGGGCACCTACCTGGCTAACAAAGGGGGGCACCTACCTGGCTAACAAAGGGGGGCACCTACCTGACTAACAAAGGGGGGCATCTACCTGGCTACAAATTTGGCTCTACATGGCTACAGAGGGGGCATCTACTTGGCTACAAGGGAGCATCTACCGGCCTGTATGGGGCAATACCTGGTTATGGGGGGCTACTACCTTGCTATAAGGGCATCTACCTGGCTTTCTTCCAAAGCCGTTATGCAGTTAGGTGGAGTGGGTGTGGCTTTTTGAAGGGGCGTGACACCGACAAGATGGGCGTGTCCATGCAAATTTTTGCCGCGGTGCGCATAGCGCACCGCCCACTAAAATCTCCTGCTTTTTCATTTTCAAAAGTTGGCAACTATGGTATGAAGTGGGGTGGTCCCTCGCTGAGCCCATGTAATGGCTTTTAATTACAGCCAGGACCCTCCACTAGCTGCCAGGAACAGCACAACTCTAATCTCCGTCTCTCAACCCCTAAGATGCTGCAGTAAATGTGTCTGTGGCTTCTAAGGGATTAAGGAATGCAGAGTGCCGACTGCACATAATGATGGCCCCCATGTCCGCCATCTAACTTACGCTGTAATATGAGAGCCATTATCGTACACTGTTCTACTATTAAAGACCCGTGATCCTACCCCCAGTCATCAAGCTCCTCCAAGGAAACTAAAATAATTTTTATTAAAAAGTTCCAAACATGACATTTTACAAATAAAATATCATCACTAGGTCCGTAAATCTCTGGTCTATTAAAATCAGGGCTATGGTGTCCATTTTGGTGGAGTCGGAGTTGTTATAAAATGGACCGACTCCAAAAATCTACATTTAATTGGTTAGTACATACAATGCAGGATGCGGTGAACATGTTTTCTACAGAATTTGGGACAATTCGGAAATGTCTGTCCTATTCCTGATCTAAGCTTTTAGTGGAGATGAAGGTGAGCTGCACTTTAAGTGCCTGTTCAGTAGTGAAGCTCCTCCGCTACAGATCAGAGGAAAGAGGCACTGGGAAGGAATGGTGGCTCTCAGCTCAGAACCCTGATTAAAATGTAACATCATTAAAGGGGTTGTCTACAAAGATTGCTTTTTATGTTAAAGATCTTACAAAAACAAGTCACTCTGCAATATATGTCCATTAACAGTGCCCTACCTATTCCTAGATATCCCCTCTTGTATGGGCTGCATCAGCTCCTCAGGTCACCATAGCTACAGAACTATTCAATCTCTCATGATAGGCTGCCAGCACTGGTTGCTATAGATACAGACCTGGCTTCTACTGCAGCCTAGTAGAAGCCAGTAAACACACCCCTGAATTCAACATGAAACCAAGAAAATAGGACAAATCAATGTAGCGAGACCACCCCTTTAATCCTGTACAGTAAACAAGAAAAACATCCATACATCACTGAGTTTTTGATCGTTTTGGGACCCAAAAAATTGAATAAAAAGTGATCAGAAAAGTTGAATCCAAAAATATTACTAATAAAACCTCCATTACATCACTCAGGTCCATGGATGGAAAAAGATTTTTAAAAAAAAGTCATTGGCCTCAGTAAATGGTGCTGCAGGAAGAAATAAAAAGTTTGCAGAAAGAAAGAGAAAAAATTTATGGATTTTGGAAGGAAAAATCAAATGTGGCGTAAATAAAGAAAACCTTGGGAAGCGCAGGGATAAAGGAAACGTCCGCAGCCTTCACCCCTCGGGCTGCCAACATTACTCCACGGGTGATGGGCATGGTGCCGTACCCATGTTACTGGTCATAGGGTGAGCGCTAATGAGAAGCAGCATCCTCAGGCGAGCAATAAGGGAATTGTTCAATTCACTGACAGCAAACAAACCAGGCAGCTTCTCGACATTCTTCGGAGCATTTCTAGCGCTCTGGCCGCACAGGTTAGCAGTGTGAACGTGGAGCATCACCCGGCACATCTACTACCCGCGCAGCAGACACACATCACAAGCGTCACCATGGCAGTAAGTGAAGAACTACGCTACGAACTAACATGTCAGCACAGCTACCGGAACAGACTCCGTCCCTTATGTACTATTCATCGCGTCGCCGCCACTTACCGTCCACTAGTTGGTACTCAACGGAGAAAAGCGACTCACGTAGGAAAGAATCAGAAACCGGAAGTAAACACTCACCCCGGAAGTGACGCAGTCCAGTCCTTCCGCTAAGGTCCTCAGCAGTAGGCGGACCCTGGAGTTAACTCTTTGCAGGAATGACGCTCCGAGGTCACGTGACGCTCGGACAGCGGCTGGCGGAAAGTAGAGACTTGTGGGGTGTGTGGTTTCAGGAGTTTGGTTTCTGTAGGTTTTGAGGAAACAATATGGGTCACGTGTCTGTGAAGAGACAACGGGCCTTATGGATAAAAACCGTCTAGCAGTAAGACTGTCTCTGTTGCCCATAGCAACTAGAGCTCAGCTTTTATTTTTCCAGAGCTCTATATGAAATAAAAGCTGAACTCTGATTGGTTGCTCTGGGTAACAGAGACGGTCTTACTGCTGGACAGTTTTCATACATAAGGCCCATAGCAACCAATCAGCGCTCAGAATTTCTTTTTCCAGGGCACTATATGAAATGAAAGCCGAGCTCTGATTGGTTGCTGTGGGCAACAGCCATTCTTACTGCTAGAAGGCCATATATATTCTAGTCACAACCATTAACTTAATTTCCAGCGTCAATTATCGTCGCACTTCATAAATGTACATGGATTAACCAGTTCTTGACCAGATATTTTCCTTTTCTTTAGCACAGGTTTGAGCACTGTAACACATTTCATGCTTTTTTTTTCTACTAATTTTCACCTTTTTTCCACAAAATATTAGGCTTTATTTTTTATGTTCTTAATTTTTTTTTAATAATATAAGAGAAAAGAGTGAAAAAAGTCTGTTTTCACTTTATTTTTAACAGCCAAAGTCGCGCTTAAATAAGTTTTGTAATCGTGTCACTTCACCACAGACATTTATATATAGGTGACATTAAGCAAAATATAAATATATATATAGGTGATATAAAGTTTTGGGGTCGTCGGGGCTAAAATTCGCGGTTTAGGTTGTATTTTTTTTATGGGTTTTTTCTTTATTATTTTATTTTACATTTTGTGCCCCCCATAAGGCAGAAGAAGACCTTTGGGGGCTTTTTTCATATCCCTTTTTTTCTGAATTCTCCTGTAACTGGAGATGATATTTTAGCCCTCGTAATAAGGTGATAACCTCCCCTGTACTGATTGCAGAGCTGATCTGGGTTTGATAAGACCAAACAGCTCTTGCAGTTACCAAGTCCTGGTAATCACGTGATCGTCTATGCCAGGAAGCCAATAGACCTCATTGAGCGCTGTATACATAATGATTGGGAAGGCAGGGACGGTAAGACTAGGTCTACACTGCATCGGACAACGTTTTGCGCAAAAACCATGATCGTTTCTTGTTTTTTTGCCGTCACCTATACAATTGAATTGTATGGGAAGACGCCGAAAAAACTAAAACCGCCAACATATTATACAACATGTTGTATAATACGCCCCCGCCGAACAGACGTAGAAAGATGAGCTGTGGAGACTGCAGCTCGTCTATTCTAGTCTATGGGGATGCATAAACGATCGTATTTTCAGCGCTTTTAAAATCCTAAAAGCACCGAAAATATGATTGTATTGCTATGCCATGTAGACATAGCCTAAGGGTGTGTGCAGGCGACCTAATTTTGAAGTATAAATTTTAAATTTCAAAATGAGCTTCAAAATGCGTCAGCGTACACGTATTTTGAAATGTATTTTTTGAAAAATGTGGAGCGTATTTTGAGATGTTTACATGCCCAAAATAAACTCCATCATTGTTTCTATGAATATTTCATTAAAAGGGTTGTCTCAATACATTGATTCATCTGACCTCAGTTCTGTTTTCTTGGTTTCATTTTGAATTCAGGTTCGCGTTTACTGGTTTCTACTAGGCTGCAGTAGAATCCAGGTCTGTAGCTATAATAACCAGTGCTGGCAGAATATCAGGATAGATCAAACAGGTCTGTAGCTATAGCGACCTGAGGAGCGGATTCACCCCATACAAGAGGGGATATCACAGAATAGCTCGGACACTGTTAAAGGACACATATTGCAAAGTGACTCGTTTTTGCAAGATCTTTAACATAAAAAGCAATCTTTGTAACGAGACAACCCCTTAAACGCCTCAAGAATTGACACGGCACTTAAATTCACGCAAGGGAAATCGCCCTTAAATACGTGTCGGAAATACATTGAGGCTTGTTTTGGGGCATATTTCGGTGCAAAATACGCCCCAAAATAAGCGTGAAATGACATTGTGTGAACATGCCCTAATAAACCATCCCTGTGTTCTCAGTAGAGTCCAGCTGTTGCCGACAGCTAGCTCTCCGTCTGCGTAGCTTTACGATTAGTGTGGAGCTGCGATTTCTGCGGGGACGATCCAGTGTGTCTATGCAGAGAGATACGGACAACACTCGGACATTTATAGTCTAAGGGTGGTCAGCATCTCATTAAAAATGTCTGTGAAACCTGAGAGACAAGTTCAAATATAGAGTTGTCCATAGCAACTGATGATACCAATGCTCATTTTAAAGGGTGTGGGGAAGAATAAGTGAGTCTTTTCATGCTGAAAGTGTGGAAACTATTCTGTGAGGCTTACGGACTATACAATGGCCCAGTGACCTCCAGGTGATGTAAGGTGATGGACTGCTATGGGAAGCCCATGACTCCAGTAATGTCATCTCACGGATTCTTGGTGCAAAGAAGTTGAGACTGTGTTCACATCTTGTCCGAGGGCTCCATCACAAGTATTTATTAGATACCACAGCAGTACCATAGAGAGCAATAGGGCAAACAGTCTCTTTTGGACCATGCTTGCTCTACTTCACATTCATATATGTTTTATGTGCTAGACACAAAAGTGTGGTGTGGTATACTGCATCCGGAACATAAAGCGTTTGCTACGGCTCCAAATAAGTGTATTTTAGAATACTTTATTCAATATATGAACGGTAGGCCTCATGTATGAAAACGTCTAGGTCTAGGGCTATGTCTTCACAGCAATGTATAAAATGGCGTCTAAAACTGTCTGCATTTTAATATTGCTGGACTGCGGTTTTTGCTGCAGATATACGCAAAAAACCACGGTCGTTTTTTGGATGTGCCTTCGGACTTGTACATTGAACGTCCAACAGCAATTCAGAGGAAGATCCAACAGGTTTGAAAATCTGCCGGAATCCAGCGGATTTTAAAACTGACTGGAAAGAATCCGTGCTGTGTAGACTACAGCACAGATTTTTCATTGCGATCTACAGACCACTGGGTAGAGTCGAATTTTTGGCGGGTTCTAAATTCTGAATCTGCTGAAAGTCGACGACAATGCAGTGCTGTGTAGACATAGCCTTAGACTTACTTTGTTGCCCACTATTGGTAAGCCACGTCCCCTGTGGCAAACAGCATGCAGAAAGTATCTTAAGCCCGTAATTAATGTGCCTTCGACATGCTGTAACCACTTTTTTGGTGATTTTAACACACTATTCTGGTATAATGAGGGCTAATGTTTTTGGCTGCTGACCTGTGCCCCATAACAAAAATAATAGTTCTAATAATCTATTTAGTAAAATGTAATGAAAAAAAAGAGAAAGAATAAAAATACCTGTTAAGGATCATGCCATGTGCCGTGCTGTGGACCACCGACGTGCCCATGCCTGCCATGTCTCCGCCGCGGCTCCCTGTGTAGGGGTTGCAGCGACCTGAGTCCCGCTGGCATCCCAAGTCACTCAGTACTACTCAACTGTCCACACTCCTGCTCATACCCATCCTCTCTGGCAGCCTGTGTGCGCATGTACAGCCACTATGGCACGTGTGGCACTATTTGAATATTTAAAGGGACAGTTTCACAATTACCTATCCAGTGACATCCTGTGTTAAAAGGAACTTCCTGCCCCTGCCTCAGTGTCACCCTGGCTCCTGTCTGCTATGCTCTTGGTGAATTAACCCTTGTGTTACCTTTTGTTCAGTGCTTTCCTGTGTGTAACCTTGCACTCCAGCGCTTAATTTCTTGCTGTTTCCTGACGTTGTACATGCCAGTTATCTGTCTGGGACTCTGCTACCCATCTATGGCTATATCCACCAAGACCTGTCACCTCTACCTATACCTGGTGTCCTTTACCTGCACTTTGGCTGTCACCATGAGTAGCCTACCATCTGCACTCACGGTCGCCCAGAGGATCCACAAATACACAGGGGGTTTCTAACCACTGCATTAGAAAAACGTGACAATGCCCCCTTCCCTCAAAAAGTGCGAACCTCTCCAAAACACACACCAATTGCAGGCATTGTACCTGACTGGCGGACTACGGAGGGCCCGGCGCGGCCCCGTGGTACTAAGCTTGGCAGCGGCACAATGTAGTCACCTCATCTAGCTGCCAGAGGAGCAGAAGAGGAAAGCGCTCGGCTGGGAAAGCAGGTAAGGTGAGTATTATTGTTATTATTTTTAATGGCAGTTACCTGCCTGAGGGGACATATATCTATATATCTGCCTCAGGGGACCTATATATACCTGTCTGAATGGACCTATATCTATATACCTGCCTGAGGGGACATATATCTACATACCTGCCTGAGGGGACCTATATCTATATACCACCCAAAGGGGATATATATCTATATACCTGACTGAGGGAACCTATATCTATATACCTGCCTGCCTGAGGGGACATATATCTATATACCTGCCTGCCTGAGGGGACCTTTATCTATATACCTACCTGCCTGAGGAGACCTATATCTATATACCTGCTTGCCTGAGGGGACAAATATATATATATATATATACCTGCCTGCCTGAGGAGACATATATATATACCTGCCTAACTGATGGGGACCTATATATACACCTTTCTAACTGAGGGGACCTATACATGCCTTCCTAACTGAGAAGACCTACATAGCTTCCTATCTGAAGGTACCTATACACCTACCTAACTGAGGGAAATTGTATACCTATAAGTAAGTAGTTGCTGGAAAAGTTAGGATTCTAAGATATTTGTGTCTAAATCTAAAGCGACGAGTGTTGGCTGGGAGAAGTCAGCATGAAGGTGTGGACTGGATGGAGAAGAAAAGGGAATGTGAACGACTCATCGGAGAAATGTCAAGTGAGTCACTAAATGCACCTGAACTGTAAAAACTTGTATGTGTGTAAAGTGTAATGGTTTATATTCAGTAATGATGTGACGGTATTATTCAGGCATTATGTGGTGGTGATATGTAATCATAGTGTGGCGGTATTATTCAGTCACTATGTGGGGGTGATATGAGGTCGTGGTGTGATGTTATTGTTCAGTCACTATGTGGTGGGGATATGTGGTCAGTATGGTGGTATTTTTCAGTCACTATGTGGTGGAGATATGTGGTCATGATGTGGCAATATTTGGGGCCACATGTATGAAAACTGTCTAGGTCTAAAATTCACTTTGCTGCCCATAGCAACCAATCAGAGAGCCCCTTTCATTCTTCCAGAGCACTATATGAAATGAAGGGGGAACTCTGGTTGTTATGGGAAACAAAGTGAATTTTAGAACTAGACAGTTTTCATATATGTGGCCTTTGGTCTTAATTATTGGTAATTTTAGCCATGGGATTTTGGTTTTATGTAGCGGTGTTATTTGATAACTGTATGACCATTATTTAGTGGTTTTATACTCTGTAATTTGTGTTATAACTTTTGATATATTTTTATTTATATGAAATGTATCATTCGGGGAGGGTGACATATATCTTTAGACCTTCTATGTTAACCACTGGTGTCCTACTTCAATTAGGTGAGACAGCCCCAGCGCTCCATCTTGATTACAGATTAATGTAATGATGTCATCATATCGGTTTGTTTAAGTTCAAGCAAGACTGAGCGGGGCACCGTACAGGTGGCAGAGACAGCGAGGCAAAGTGGGCCCCTAAAATTAACTCCTCTGCTGGTCCCTAGGCACCCCAGTCCGACACTGTACCTGACGCAAACACATTTTGCATGGGCATCAGGTACGTAAATGGACTGTGCCAAAGAAGAACTTGATTCTTTATCCACACAATAGGTGATTAATATCTGGTGGAAAGGTCACACACAAGTTGTGGGTGCTGAAGTGGAAAGGTCACAAGGATCATATACTGACAATTTTGTGTAATCCACAACACTCCAGAGGTCACTATGGCTTGAAAAGTGGGTTTATTTAACACAAAATTAGAAAGGTCGCATATCAAGTAAATCTTCAGAACTTCACAACATGTATAGTAGAGGGAAGGTATTTTCCAGATTATTGCGTGAATGTGAGATGTGAAAATACAGATTGCGTCATGAGATTTCCTTGATATGTGACTTTTTAATTTTATGTAAAATAAACCCACTTTTCAAGCATCTTCACCTTAGGAGTTCCGTGGATACTTAATTGTCAGGTGATAAATATCTGACTGCTGGGGTCCCAACAACTCCTACCAGTCGCAAAACAGGGATCCCAAGTCCCCCGTCCCTCGTCACTGTGCAGCAAGGAAGACTTCTAATAAAGCAGCAGATGAACATGTGTCTGTGAGACTGAATACTTTACTTGACTATCTCTTTTGGTCCCATAGACTTTAAAACTGAGCACGTTCAGATATTGCTCTGTTCAAAGTCTTCCTTCTTGAATGAGCACAGTAAGGATGGATGGTGATCTTGGGGCGGTATGTGGTGGTCACAGCAGAGAGACCCCCAGCGAGCAAACATGTATCACCTATCCTGTGGATAGGTGATAAATGTGTTTGGTAGCACAATGCATTTAAAGGGGTTGTCTCACTACAGGGTTGCTTTTTATGTCAAAGATCTTGTAAACACAAGTCATTTTACAATATGTGTCCATTAACAGTGTCCTACCTACTCCTAGATATCCCCTCTTGTATGGGCTGCATCAGCTCCTCAGGTCGCTATAACTACAGACCTGTTTGATCTCTCCTGATAGGCTGCCAGCACTGGTCGCTATAGCTACAGACCTGGTGTCATCAGCAGCTCATTACTGCAGGCCAGCAGAGGCCAGTAAACACGCCCCTGATTGACAAATGAAACTGAGAAAACAGGACTGAGATAAGATTAATCAATGTAGTGAGACAACCCCTTTAAATACCTGATACCCATGCATCCTGCACTAAAATGTTCCTGCCAGACAGAATGTACATTACCCAAACATAACATAATTGCTCCACTCCCACCTCTGGACACCAACTTTAGTTTTAACTATCCTGGCCCTATCTTCTTTCGCAGCTTTAATAAAAAGTGTCTTTAGTTGGATATTTTTCAATTATATTCAGAGGTTGCTTCAAGAGCTAAGGGTGGGAAATGCATAGTTGAGTCGTATTATTATGACCACTTTCTACTTTCCAATTCAGCAGCTCGTAGCTCATAAAGGTAATCATATGTTATCAACTGGCTTGGCAGGTATACAAGGTCGGTGATAGGCTGTCTTCACACATATCCTTCGTTGTTGTCATGGGTAGAAAGGGGCACTTTATCAGAGTTGCAAAAAAGGTTGATTATTGGCTTTCAGGCCTAGAGTGGCAGTATTCCTGAAACTGCACAGTCTGTGAACTTCGTGTGCTGATGTGGTGAAAGGACAGACCAACATGCTACAGTGAAGAAGCTTACAGCCAATATAAACCAGGCATATGTCTAAAGCAACAGTTCAGTGAACCCTACTATGTATGGGGCTCCAAAGCAGACAGATGGTCAGTGAACCTCTGCTAACAAAATTACATTGCAGAAAAGGCTTCAGTTTTCATGGCAGCATCAGAATTGGAACTCTGCTGATTGCTAAAGGGTTGTCCTCTCTGACAAGTCACATTTGCTGCCTCATTGAGTGGACAGATGTTTGCACGTCAGGCGAAAAACATCAGAGAACAAACACCCTGCAACCATTGTAGGAAGAACATAAGCTGGTGGTGGCAGCGTTATGGTCTCGAGACTGCTTCTATGGCATTCTCTGGACCCATTCCTCCGATGGAAGGCACTCTTTTGGGTATGAACTGAACCTTGCAGATTACTGTATACTCATACATACTGATTGTCCTCCCTGAGATGGATGGGATGCAACGTCCCATGGCTCGAAATGTCCGTCATTGGATGGAAGAGCACGACCAAGGCTTATAAGGTCTACTCTACCCCTAGATTACGCAAACTTTAACCCAATTAAGCATCCATGGACCACCTAGATTATTATGTGCACTCTATAGATCCTTTTCCATGCACCCTCCAGCAGCTGTGCAATGCAGTACAGTCAGCATCATTCCTGATACCTGTGACAACCACCTTATTGAGTCACTCCCAGGCCTTCTAGCTGTTGTCTGGGCTGGGCATGGCGGTTACTTCGACTGTAACTTTAAAACTAAGGGCCACATGTATCAACCTGTTTAGGTCTAAAACTCACTCTTTTGCCCATAAGTTACTATGGGCAAAAATGTGAGTTTTAGACCTAAACAGGTTCATACATGTGGCCCTAAGAGTCATTCATTAAAATGTTTTTAGTTCTCGTCACATTACACTGTCTACACATATTTGATATTTACTATGTACAAAGGAATGAGAGGGTTGTTTTTTGTTATAAATCTTATTCATTGAACAAACTTACTTAACACAGCTTACGAAATAAGGCCGTGTAACCCGTTAACTTGATTACTACCTGCTGCTGCTGCAAATGGAGGTGATCAGGGGCTTCAGCACTAATATGCCATCCTGTTCACATTAATGCCCGTGAGGCGGTTACTTCCCAGTAGTGATATCAAGAGAATGGTACATGACCACCAGAGCAACTGATTGGCAGCAGCAGGAAGCAAGCAGGAAACTGACAGACACTGCCGACAGCTGCAAGCTCTGGAACAAAGGTGAGTGCATTTTTTTGTTTTATTATGCAGCAGAAGCTTTAAATCAAAAACATAACCATTTTCAGAAAGCCATATGCCCCAAAATAAAAATAAAAGTTTTGGTTTCGAAAAATAAAAACATTAAAGGGTTTGTCTCACCACGCTGTTTCATGGAGCCAAAGCAGCTTTCATGCATGCACCCTCTCTCTTTCTGCTCAGGCTGTGGGTGATGAACATATCAGCTCCATATTGAAAGGTCTGCTAACTATTCTGACATGAGAGCAGGAGATGTTTATTTAAGGTCCAGGGAAGCTTCAGAGCTAAAGTATGTATGAAAACTGTCTAGGCCTAAGACTGTCCTTGTTGCACATAGCAACCTATCAGAGTTCATCTTTTATTTTTTCAGAGCACTATATGAAATGAAAGAGCAGTGGTGATTGGGTGCTATGGGCAACAAGGAAAGTCTTAGACCTAGACAGTTTTCATACATGTTGCCCTTAGTCTCCTGCATTTGTTAGATCAGGTAAGGGTATGTTCACATGGCGTAATGTGGTGCACACAGGTGCGCGCTCCACTACATCTGCTGTTGAAAGTACGCGCTGGCCAGTGCTTACTTTCAACAGCGCAATGGCCCTGGCTGCTATTATTTTTTGGCCCGTAAGCTCCTGAAAGTCACTTCTTTTTATGGACACACAATACGCACCGGACAATACTAGCGTTTTACATAGCACTCAATGAGTGTTATGATTTTACAGTATTTGCAAGGTGTACTTTGGCGCAATTACGCCCTGAAGAGCGCCACACAAATGCGCCATGTGAGCATACCCTTACATTCAAGCTGCCTGCAGTTCTGTGTGCCAATCTGTGTGATGATGTCATCCCTGCTATCAGATAAGACAACCATGGGAGAACAGAGTAACCTAGAGAAACCTGAGAGCCCACAGAGCTGATAAAATTACTTTTATCTCCTCAACGAAGAAAAATAAAGCAATACATTTAGAAAACATCTTCATTTACTGTTCCCTGAAAGCTAATCTTTGTAGTGAGAAAACCCCTTTAAAAAAATTTACCTTTGGAATGCAGCAATCTAATAGAGTACATTTTACTCTAGACCTAACGGCCCAGCACATCATTGACCGTCCGCTACCTCTAACAAGTCCTTTTTCTACTAGCCCACCCAAGCCTGTCATTTCCATTTCAGGCTATGTGTACACGATGGATTCCTATCACTCTGTGCAGCCCACGCTAATATGTTAACAAACATGTCAATGTGTGATAGCTGACCTCTACTTTGAAGTTTACATCTTTTTAGGCACTACTATTGCATTATGTAAATTTATTTCTGTTGTTTAAAGGGGTTGTCTCACTACATTGATTCCTCTTACCTCAATCCTGTTTCACTTTGAACTCAGGGGTGTGTTTACTGGCTTCCACTAGGCTGCAGTAGAAGCCAGGTCTGTAGCTATAGCAACCAGTGCTGGCAGCCTATCAGGAGAGATCAAACAGGTCTGTAGCTATAGCGACCTGAGGAGCTGATGCAGCCCATACAGAAGGGGATATCTAGAAACAGGTAGGACACTGCTAATGGACATATATTGCAAAGTGACTTGTTTTTTGCAAGATCTTTAACATAACAAACAATCCTTATAGTGAGACAACCCCTTTAATGACAAATATTCCTCAGAACCTTATGCTTTCCTTCACAAATCCCAGTCCGAGGTACACGGAAAGCCCTGTTGATTAAGGGCGAAAAGTACATAAAGGGGTTTTACTAAGAAGTAAAATTGATGAGGGAAGCTTGCAAATTAAATAATAAACATTTTCACCATTCATCATTGTTAAAAATTCTGTACCATTTTAGTTGCTACCTTAGTGATACATAGTGTACAGCTTGTCTCTAGGGAATACGACCATTGGCGAGAGCTCCTCAGTCCTGGCCACACATGCTCAGACATCACCTCTCGTCTCCGTCAGCTACTGTCAGTCTCTTCCCTGCTTAGTAATTGCACACACTCACTGGTGAGCGAGTGTTCTAACCCCCAGTAGCTGTCATATCTACTCCTGTCCTCTGTACTTAGTAATTAGTCAAACAGTGCAAATAAAAAGAAAAAAAAAACTCAATCAGGTATGTGCATTGAGAAAAAAAGAAATCCACGTTTGGTTCTTGCAGGGATTTGAACCTAGGACTTCTATGCTGAAAAGTAGAAGTGCTAACCACTCAGCTATGTTGTAGCTACTCATAGCTCTTTACATTAACAGACTAGAGAATTGGGAGTGAGCACATTGTGGGGAAAGGCATGACAATGTCAAGCCTTCTGGGTCAAATGATCTGCAATTCAAAGAAATTATACACGCCCCCTTTTGAACACACTGAAAGCTGAAGCAGGACAAATCAGGCATGAAATGCCTTTGTAGTAAAACCCCTTTAACACGCCTTGGTTCTTAGTCATGGTACAAAATGCCACATCCAAGGACGGTATCGTGGCATCCCTCCCTGATGTATATCTTATCTTGAAAAACGAGCTTGTTTACATTACTTACTGACAAACTTTAACATCTTAGAGCTCTGCAGCCTTGTGCACTACAGTTTACAAACCTCCTGTCACTGTAGCAGGATCTAATCAACAGGATAAGAATATGACAGCTGATATGCCAATCACCTCTACAGAACTTCCCACAGCCTGACCAGGAAGTATGAGTCTGAAGCTGGCTGTAAAAAAACACATGGAAATCTCCAAAGGAGCATTTTATGCTATCTACAATATATGAAAAAACTTTGACATTTTTGGTCCGCATGTTTTTGGCCAAAAAATGCTCAAGCCACCCCCGGCTTACAACGGGATCTCAGTTGGGTGGTCCTACTCTATATTATCTCTCACCTGGGTCAACTTCAGACCTCTCACTGTGCCAAACGGCCTCCACAATGCAGAGAGAAAAATAAAAAAAGCAACAACCTTTCAAAGCATAGTGCATTGATACAACAGCCTGTGAGGGGTGGGCGGGTGCAGGAAACCAAAATGGAGGTATCTACTTCTCCTTATATAGTTTAAAAGGGGTGGCTTGAGCATTTTTTGGCCAAAAACATGCGGACCAAGAATCTCAAAGTTTTTTCATATATTGTAGATAGCATAAAATGCTCCTTTGGAGATTTCCATGTGTTTTTTTGCCCTTTTTGCAGTGGTGTGCCACTGGTTTTGGACTGTGTGCATATGTATATGTGCCGCAGCCATGCCAGTGGCACCCAGGTTCGCAGTGTTTTTTTCAGAAATGTTTTTCTGTGCAGAACTATACGTTGTATTTGGCACATATTTGCTTTTAAACTATATAAGGAGAAGTAGATACCTCCATTTTGGTTTCCTGCACCGCCCACCTCCACAGGCTGTTATATCAATGCACTATGCTTTGAGAGGTTGGTGCTTTATTTTTCTCTCTGCATTTTGGAGGCCGTTTGGCACAGTGAGGTCTGAAGTTGACCCAGGTGAGAGATAATATAGAGTAGGACCACCCAACTGAGATCTTGTTGTAAGCCGGGGGTGGCTTGAGCATTTTTTGGCCAAAAACATGCGGACCAAGAATCTCAAAGTTTTTTCATGAAGCTGGCTGTGGCACTGTAAAACAGTATTGTGAAACAACACAAGAGAACAACTAGTTCTTGTTACTATTATACTGTATTAGAAATATCACTATGCTGTACTACGAAAAGCTGAATATATCTTCAATTTATGATGATGTTTAGATATAATTTTGAAAAGGGATGGGCTGTTTGTATTGCACTTGAGTGTTAGTATATTTTTCCTCTGGCTTTTTATTGCTAATTTATATAATTAGATATTTTTATTTGCGTTTTGCATGTTTTACCCTAGCCCTTTCAGTACAAGCTAGGATATATGATACTGTCAGTAAACAAGATGGTCTCTGACAATAGGTCCATAAATATAGGAATACATTGTAAAGGGCTCATGGGAAATGAGCTAGGACTCTTGTGGTGCCACCAATTGGATATTTATCTGCATACAGCTGTTTCGGGTTGTTGTCCCTCACCAGTGAGAGGCTCTAGTAGTAGCACAAAAGGTTTAAGGTTCCTCATTACTGAGAGACACCGTGTAGGTGTGTGGAGACTTATACACTATTAGTCGCTCCATTGAAATTTAAATATCATGGGAAATGAGCAAGGACTTTTATAGCGCCATAGAGTTTCTCAATTCACCAGAATACTGGTTGGCTAGCTGCATAAGTCTTAGTTCTTTGCCCATGAGCCCTTTAGAATATATTTAAAGGGATACTACCATTAAAATTTTTATTTTCACAAATTGACAATATGCAACTATTATAAGAATTAGTTTTTTAATTTGGTAGTTTTTTTTTGTATATAATTCTTAAATGTACATTAGTCTCTCTGGCTTCCTTTCTGTGAGCTCTGATAGCAGAACAGTGAGAGGATTGCTTGATGATCCTTCTTTTTGTTTGGCTCTGGTCTGAGAAGTATTGTCAGCAGTAACCTGATAAGTGTGAGGAAACCCCTATTCATCCCCCACTTACCCTATTTTTCTTTTATGTAATGCTTGTCGTCTTGTTTAAGCTTATCTATCCCTAAGGTGAACAATAAAGCAATCATTATGTTATTACCAACTATTTGTACGGAAATTATATAAAGTAGCAGCTGAAGTAAAGTGAGGTTAGTCTGCCCTGCCATAACAAATTTTTCTCATAGCTAGAGAAGGACAATATTTTATATATAATTTTTAATTGCATAGGACTGGCGAAATAAAAAAAAAATATTGGCATAAATTCTAAACAAAATAACATGAATAGGGATATTGGTTTTAACAAAAATAGTCCTTTCTGATGGCGGTGTCCTTTTAAATTTCAGTGGAGCGACTAATGGTGTATAAGTCTCCATACATTTATATGGTGCTTCTCACTAATGAGAAACGTTACCCTCTTTTGTGCTACACCTGGAGACTCTTACTTAGCCAACCAGTATTCAACTCTGCACTGATGAGGGGCAACATCCTGAAACAGCTGTATGCAGATGAATATCTGATTTGCTTGAATCCTATTTAGATGGCAAAGCTCAGTAAGTAGGATGTGAATTGAGGAACACCACATCCAATTAGTGGCGCTACAAGAATCCTAGTTTATTTTGCAGTGGAGCAACTAATGATGTATAAGGGTATGTTCACACGGCGTAATTTCGGCGCACATTTCGCCGTGTATTTGCACTCTAATACGGGTGAGATGCGTGCTGAAATTACGGTAATCCATAGATCTCATAGAGAACTATGGATTACGCCTCCTCTCCCCGCTCGTACAATACGATCGTATTGTACGCACCGGGAGATAAGCGACATGTCAATTATTTGCGGTGAATACGTGAGGTAATGAATGTCTATGGGGCCGGTGCGCTGCCGGCCCCCCGCGCCGCGGGAGTACGCCCATATTAACGCAAGCTCCCGAAAAACACGATGTACTGCGGTGCGTACTGTACGTGCCGCAGTACATCATGTGAACATACTCTAAGTTTCCATACACCTACATGGTGCCTCTCCCTAATGAGAAATGTTACACCTTTTGAGCTACCCCTGGAGCCTCTCTCCCTACCAACTAGTAATTTACTCTGCATTGATGCGGGGCAACACCTTGAAAAAGCTGTTTACAGATGAATATTTTTTGGTTCTAATCCTATATATATATTGGAGGGCTCAGTGGAATAGAAACTTAGATATACAACACCCTGCAAAAGTTTTAAGCGAGAGTTAAAAATGCTGCAAACAAAGAATAGGATTAAGTTTATTTTTATCAATTAAAATGAAAAGTGAATGAAGAAAAGGGAGTCAAAAGCAAAGCAATATTTGATGTGACCACCCTTTGCTTTCAAAACAGTATCAGTTTTTCTACGTGCACTTGTACATAATTGTACACAGTTTGTAAGGGAACTAGGCAGGTAGGTTGTTCCAGACATCTTGGAGAATTAACCACAATGGATAAAGGCCTGTTCAGATTCTTCTGTCTCTTCATGTAATCCAAGACAGACTTGATGATGTTGTCATTAGGGCTCTGTGGGGGCCAAAGCATCACTTCCAGGACTATAAAGGCAAAGGGTGGGCACATAAGATATTGATTAGATTTAGATTGCCTCTTACTCATTCACTCTTAATTTTTTTAATTGATAAAAATAAATGATTAACACTTCTATTATTGAAATCAGTCTTACTTTACAACCGTTTTCACCTACCTGCATAAAATGTTTGCACGGACTTTTATATTACTTGGAGAGGTAAAACCGCTGTCATCAACATCTGGTAAAAGACTGTCTACATACTGATGTGCAATCATTATAGTGGTATTTAAGAATCAAAGTTCAAGAAAGAACACAAAACATTGAAATAAAATTATTTCCAATAATATAAGTTCTAGTAAAAGTGTAAATGATTGAAAAGCAGCGGTAATGAGGATTTAGACTGTTACAGTGTGCTACAATGTATATGTGTTCCATAGTATTGAAGGGGTCGACGTACTCTCCAACCATCTGTTTAGAAGTCTGATTTCCTTTGTGACGTAACGTGTAAAGAAAGCCCAAAGCCAATTACAACATTAGAAAAATATGTTTTGGCAAAGGCGAATGAAAAAGTTCAGGCTGGGGGAAAGCTGAGAGAATATGAGCAGATGGGACTGACTATAGACCTCATACTGAAGACAGCCTGACAATGCCAGACACCCTCATCAGCTGAAGGATTTTACCCACTACATGACACTGAAAGTGCCCAGCTGTTCATCTGAGGCTTTCCTGAACTGGGTATGTACACAAGACAAATCCTGAGGTAGGATGTAATAAGCAGACTACAGTACCAGTTGGAGACAAAGTACTGACTTGTGTGTATAAGAGGCACACTATCTTATTAGGTAAACTGGGACTTTAAAGGGAGACTCCAGTCAAACCAGATTCTGAACAATGTGTACATGTATTACAGTCACACAAATTTCAATGTAAGCCATGTTAGGCTAACCTTAAGATACTGGAACTTAAGGGGAGCTGGGAGGAAGGAAGGGAATCTTAGATCCCAGACACCCACTTACACTATCCTCTTGTATGTGCCAATAACATATCAGAAGATACATTTGAACAGTCACTTTATGCTGTTTCTTTTTGCTGCTCTCCCGCATAAGTATTTGTTTCAGATCTATCTAATCTATACTGAATTATGGATGTTGAGCTGCAGGCAGGAAGTCCTTAATACTTACAAATTTGAAAAGTGCAGAGTTCAGCTTCCCACACTATTTTAGTAGCTTTGTTGTCTTTAAATATTAGGCATAAATTGTCAAAACTTTTAAGTGACATTATAGGCACCCAGTGAGGTATATTAACCCCGTAAGCCCCAGGCCTGAAAAGTAGTTAATGACCAGAACATTTTTTTTACTTTTTGCCTCCTTGCATTTCAACAGTTGTAACTTTTTTATTTTTTCAATGACGCAGTTGTATGAGACCTCGTTTTATTCGAGACAAGTTGTACTTTATGGGAGAATAGTTAAGTTTTTTTTTTTACATTTTTTTTACACCATTCACATTTCACACTTATTAACTTGTTAGATTAATTCTACAAGTTATTATGGTCGTGTGGATACCTAATATGTGTAGGGTTTTTTGTGTGTGTAATATATGCACAATTATTTTTTATTAAATATTTATTTTTATTTTATTATTTATTTTTTTATTTATTTTTTTCATTTTTTTACACTTTTTATGTTTTTTGTTTTTTTTTAATCCCCTGAAGGGAGAACTGTTTTACATTTTTTTTTACACTAAATAATGTATTAGCATATTCATATATGCTAATAAACTATAATCTGTGTCAGTCTGACACAGACAGTGATCAGGACAGCACACAGTCTGTCCTGGTCACTGGCTTATTACACAGACAGCCCTGAGGCTACTCTAGGTCACCAGAGCTGACTGTGCAGCCGTTCCCCAGGCTCTGTCGGGTCACCGGATGTTCCGATCACCAGAAAGAGCAGGGAAACCCTTTGATTGCGCTGCTGTGACGATCTGCCGCAATCAAAGGGTTAAAGCATGGGGAGCGGAGGTTCCCCCGCTTCCCGATGCTCGCAGGAGATGCTCTGTGATCAGGGCTGTGTAGTACAGCCCCGATCTCAGTGCAGCTGCGTCGCCCGGAGCCTCCGATGTCTGCAGCGACGCCAAAAGACGTCGCTGTAGACGAACGACCTTCACCAGCCGACGTCAAAAGTCGGTGGGCGGTCGTTAAGGAGTTTAGCAGTGGGGGCTAAAATATAAAAACTCTACTATTCCATGGCACACCTTCTGACACCTGGCATCAAAAGGAAGAAGGTGGGCAGGCCCTGGTAAACTTGTGCTGAGTTTGTACCGTCTTTAACACAGTGTTTAGTTGGATTCTTTAGTATAGACGTCAGAAGTCTAGGCTCCTGCAGTCTGGTACCTTAGATTTTGCGCCATGCATAACAACATAACAGTTCATGTCTTAGGGTCACTTTCATATTTCATCTGATTGCTGGAGGTGGATTCACTAGGCCACAAATGCGCATTGGCATATGGCTCTGCCATGGAGTGGAGACTAAGAAGCCCTTGATCTTGACCTTTGGCCTCCTGGAGGGGATTTGGACTCTATTTCAGGAAACTCCCAGGTGTTACCCTTAACGCAGTCTCCTATGTCAACGGTTAAAATCCAAAACACAGTACAGAAGTGATAGGCAAGATACATATTTAGGCTAAAGGTGGAGTTCTTGAAAAACAGGGACGGAGTAGAAGGTCAGGGCAGGTGGCAGCAAGAAATTTGGTCTGGAAAATAGGAGCCAAATTCAGAACCAGTGAATACAATACAGTAGGAACTAATAGAAACACTAAATATAGAGCTATAATTGAGAAAGGGCTAAAGGGGAAGTGTCCCTTTAACTCCTACCTTCCAAGAGCCATAACTTTTTTTTATTTTCCTGTCTACATAGTTGTACTGGGGCTTGTTTTTTTACTGGACAAGATGTACTTTTTAATATTTCCATTGATTGTACAATAGAATCTTCTAGGAACCCCAATATTTTTCTATGTGAGGTGAAATAAAAAAAAAAATACTTAGTTGCGGCATTTTTGCAGGGGTTTCATTTTTATCGAGTTCACTGGTCAGTATGAATGACATTTTATCTGTATTTTACAAGTCGGTAAAATTCTTTTTGATACAAAAGGGTAGGTTTTTTTTTGTTTTAGTACGTTTTAAAAAATTAAAAACCCTTTTTTTTTTTTTTTTAAAATTTTGGGTGCAAGGGGCTATTTTAAAGAATTTAAAACTTTTTGCTTTTCCATCTGTGGAGTGAGGGCTGTTTTTTTGCTGGATAAAATGTAGTTTTTATTAGTACAATTTTGGGATACATGCAACTTTTTGATCCCATTTTTAAATCAAAATTTTTGGGTTGTGGAAAAGACTAATTAAAAAATTTCCCAATTTTTGGGATTGGGGGAATCTGTTTCTTCTAGGGTGTTCCGCATACGGGATAAATGATGCTATTTATTTTAATTTTGATAGGAAATTTTTCGATGCGACGATGAAAAAAATGTGTAAAAATTTTTATTTTTTAATATATTTATTTGTAAAATGACAAAAGGGGGTGTTTTTAAATATTTAATATTTTATTTTTATTTGAACTTGTTGTTCCCCCCTCTTTTGGGGACTTGACCACTATAGGGGCACGATTGGGGTTCCAGTGTTTCGAATTATGGGATTTTTGCCTTTTGGGTTCTTTAAAAGTTAACCCCAAATTGCCTTAATTTGAGTTTTTTTTTTACATCTTGGGCCCCCAAAAATTTCCAATTCTTTTTCTTTAAAGGGGGTTTTTAATATTTCTGAAAAATTTAATGGCACAATTTGTCCCTGGCAATTTTCTAACGCAGGTAAGTATGTAAATATGCAGAATTCTGATTTTGGCATCATAACTTGCAAGCCACTTTTGCAGACGCTGTCAAAGATCTAATGCCACTTTTCAAGGGGTAGGCCGTAAATGCTCTCTAAGATGTTGGTGGCAGAGGGACCAGGTTATCAGGTGATGGTGGATGAGACCTCCTAATGGTAGTGTAATGAAAGGGGAAAAATTTGGGCCCGGAACTTAAGAAGGGAAAAACAGAACGTCAAAACCAAATTGAGGGTCTTGGGGCCATGCCTTTTTCCATAGCCAATGGGGTTATATTTAACAGTTGCAATTTTTTTCACACCAATTTTAAAAATCCCGTTGTTTCCCATGTAAATTGTTGACTTTATTTCCTTTCCCCGCCATTGGGAGGGTTTTTTTTTTCTAAATTTGCCCTGGCCCAGGACTTTTACTTTGCAGTCCCCCCAGGCTCCCCTTTTCAAAACTCCTTTAACTAATTGGGGGGACGGGTTTATAACTGTTTTCCCCCCGTGCATTTTACGGGCCCTTTTTCCACCCATCAAACTCCCCCTTTTTTCTTTTAAAATTTATTTTCTAACCCTTTTCCCTTTTTTTCCTCTCCTTTCTTGGATCCTGAGGATCTCTTCCCTCTTGTGGCCAGATGACCTCTTTTTCCCGGAAACCCCGGGTTTGGAGCCAAAAAATTTTTGGGTTTTGAGGGTTTTTTAAAAAATTGGGCGGGGTTTCTTAAAAGGGGATTGTGTTTTAAAACACCACTACCCAAAAATGAAACTACAGTATACAAATATATACATACAGTATGTATTTTCTATAGTCCAAGCACATAAAACATCTTTGCTGTACATAAGACAAATAACTCCCTAAACCCGGGAATGAACGAAAAAATTTTAAAAACATTTGGGGGCAAAAGGGGAAAAAAGGGTTCAGAAAGAAAAAAAATAAAAGCAAATTTTTTTAAATAGATATGTTGGGGTTTTTTTCTTAACCCCCGTCCTACAAATGATCTTTCAAATTTTGTCCGTAAACTTTGTCCATGGGAATTTTTTTTGGAAAAAAAAGGCCCCACAAAAAGGGGCCATTTCGTGTTAAAAAGTAAACTGTAACTATTTTACATTTGTTGGTCCCTCTAGGGGGACTGCAGGGAACCAAAAGTTTTATCGCCCGAAAATTTATACATGGAAAAAATTTGGGATATAATCAGAAGGGGAAATTTTGTTGACAGGGAAATTTTTTATTGGGGGGGAATTTTGCTGGCCAGTTTAATTGGGGAGACTTTTTCTGGGGCCCTTTTTGTTTCCCGCGGGCCAAATATTTCTGACCCTTTACTTGGGTGTTAAACCCGGAAGGGCTTTGGGTTTCCCCTATGGGGCATTTTGTGTTTTGGGAAAAGGGGAGGGATAAAAGTAGAAAAAAAAAATCCCCAAAAACTTTCTGCAATTTTTCAAATTTTCCCCCCGAAAATATTCTTAAAAATAAACCAAAATGTTGGGGATTAAATCTACTGTTATGCCCCAGACAACCCCTTGAATCACAGCCTATGTATTGTATGTAAATTTTTTTTCTTTTCATAACCCTACAAGAAAAATTTGTTGGGCAGATTTGTGTAGAATTTAAAAAGGATTCTTGGGGGGGCGATATTCACTTCTTCAGGAATTTTTTAATATTTTAAAACTTTGGAAACTACCAAATGGAAAATGGGATTAAAAAACCAACGGTATATGCTTTCAGGTTTTAATTTAAAATTTAGAAATAGATCTTCTCAACTTGCATTTCTCTTTCATATATTCTTCACATATTTGCTCCGTCTGGTGAAATAGAAGATTCAACCCCGGGAAACTAATAAATGTCCGAAAGTTTATTTCATGAATGCTGGGGGGAGGAGCTAGGAGTAACCGGAGAAGGGGTTATGTTGGGCTCCGTTTCCGTTTAAAAGTTGGGTCCCCCCAGGAAAAATTTTGGGGTTTTCCCGAAAAAATCATACTTTTTATTTTTCAAATGAGTTGCGAATGTTTTAAAATATAAAAAAATTTTTTTTGCTTTAAACTTTCTTTGTCAGAGAATGCTTTCCTTTCACCAATTCCAGCATTTTGCAGACCTTTTTGGGATTCTAGTGTTTATTTGTGACGGGAATAATTTGGGGGAAAAAGCCCCCCGTTTTTTAAAAAAGCCCCTTTCCCCCCCAAGGGTTTGGGTTGGGGTTGAAAAGGGGACTTTTTTTGGGAACCCTACGGGCAAGGTGCTCCCAAAACAAACCAATTTGGGGTTTTTAGATCTGGGTTTCGCTGGGGCCCCTCCATTTTCAGTAAAAATACCAGTTGCCTGCCCTTTTTCCCTAAATTGTTCTTGGGATTTTTTTTGGGGGTTTTTGGGTTTGGGTCATTGTCCTTGTTGGGAAGGGGTTTAAATTGGCCCCAACAAAAAACGCCCGTCCACCAGGTTTATGGCATGGCGGTTGCAAAAAAGGGTTATAGCCTTCCATTTTCAAAAAAACCCTTTTACCTTTTTACAATTCCCCCCTTTAAACCCCATTCCAAAAGGGAACCCCCGACCATAATTTCCTCCACCAAACCCGGAAAAGATGGATTCCCGGCACTCTTCCGCATCTTTTCAGGGGGGGGGGGGGGGGGGGCCCGCGTCTCACAAAAGTTCCCTTCCCGTTTTATCCAAAAAAACCTCAAACCCTTTTTATTTCACCCCCGTCCATAAAAACCCTTTTTTTTAATTTTTCTCTGTCCAAATTCCCGTGTTCTTTAGCCCCCTTTTTTAAACTTTTTCCTTTTTTTGGCGTCTCAATTGGGGTTTTTCTTTGGGCCCCTCACGCCCTGAAGGGCCCGCATCCCCGGAAATTGGGCCCCTTTTTTTCCCCCCTGTAAACGTTGACACTGGGTTTTGCGGGTTTTTATTTAAAAAGAAGCTTCCAGTTGAGGACCTGTGAGGGCGTTTAATTTTCAAATAAAGGCTCTTTTTTACTTGTCTTGCTGCTCAGTTGTGCAGTGGGGGGCCCCCCACTTCTTTTTCTAGTCTGGTTTAAACCGCCTGTTTGTTGTTCCTCTGAAGGGAGTTTAAAACAGCCGTTGTAGGGAAAACTTCAGTTTTTTTGACAATTTCTCCCCATGGAATAGCCTTAAACTTTAGCACAAAAAAATTTAAATGGGCAATTTCCAATTTAAAAATTTTATTTTTCTGGCCATTTTTGCGAGTTTAAGGAACCCAAAAAAAAGTAATGCTCCGATTCCAACTGTTTAAAGGAAAGGGCAAATTTTTTAGCTTCCTAAATTTAGCAAAAAAATGTTTTTTACTGTGCTTAACAAAAACCTGAACAAGGGTTTTTTTGGGTTTCACATGGTGGGGGTTTTTGGTGCGTTTTTTCAATGCGTTTTTTGGCGGGAGGAAAAACAATTAAGGCCCCGTAATTGCTGCACAAAAATCGGGGGGAAACGGGTTTGGGGGTTCACGCCCTGGAATTTGGGAAAGTTTCCCGAGGATCGTGCGAACTTTTAAAGCGAGTTTGCCCCGTCGGCCGGGGGTCAAAGGTTTTATTTTCCCGCGTTTTTCCCGGGAGCGTCGGGCCCGGCCCGTGTTTTAAATTCCCGGGGGGGAGGGGGGGGGGGGGAAATTGGCATTAATTCCCTTTAATTTTCGGCCCCTGGGGACAAAAACTAAGAGAGAAAAGGGCAAAGGGGGAGTTTGCTCCTCCTGGGGCCTGTCGGGGGCGCAAAAAGCCCTGCCTTTGTCAACAGGAGGAAGGGATTAAATGCCTTCCGGGTTGTCTGTGAATTTAGTTTCCCCGCCCCTGGGCCTTGGGGGCATTTTGGCCCCCGGAAACGGATGGGAAAATTTCCATAGGAAACCCTTGCACAAACCCAAACTAAAGTTTCTGGGTTCCTATTGAATGAAAGTTTTAAAGATCTCTCATTTTAAATCCCCCAAAGGGGGGGAAAAATAAAAAAATAAATGTGAAAAAAATTAAAAAAAGTGAAAAACAAGGGAAAACACAAACACGGGGAAAAATTAAAAAAAAAATACGTAACAACCGCCCTTTTTCCCCTTTACAAACGCCCAAACGCCCCAAAAAGATCAAAAAAAAATAAATTTCCCATTTTTTGGGTTCACCCCGCCCCCTGCTAACCCAAACCAAAACCCCTTTAAAAACTGTCAATTTCTAATTAAACCGCCCTTTGCTAACCAAGCACCTAAAAGGAATAAAAAGGCCGATCAAAAAAATTTTTATAAAAGGGCCCAAATTTGTACCCAATTAAAAATCGTTCATCTGGGAAAAAAAAAAGTCCCCTTTCACAAACTCGGGATAAAGGGAAAAAAAAAAAATGTTTTAGCTCTCAAAGATAGCGATGGGATTAATATTGTTTTTTTCACACTAAAAAAAAATATATTTAAAAAGGATATGCCCTAAAACGTATCGACCCAAAAGTAAAAGCTAACTTATACCGGGGTTTCTGCCGGTGAGGGGGTCCCGTTAAAAATAAAAAAAAAAAACTACTAGGTTTTCAGTTTTTTCCCCACCCTGCCTTTCCCAAAAAAAGGATTTAAAACGATTTAAATAGCTTTTGTTCCCCCCCAAAAAAAAATACTAATTAAAAAGTCAACTCATACCGCAAAAAAGTCCCTCCAGCTTTTCCAAAACCCCGAAAAAATTTTTAAAATTTTGGGGTTCAGACTATTTGGGGATGCAAAAAAACCCTAATTTTCCCGGTTGAATTTTAAAAGTGTTTTTAAAATTTTTTAAAAAACAGTTAAAAAAAAAAAAAAAAATTTAAAAATTTTATATTGTAAACGTATTGACCTGTGGTAAAGTAAAATGTCAATATACCGTAACCACTGTGACCCGGGGTAAAAAAAAATTAAAAAAAAAAAAACACTACCCAAGATTGTTTTTTTAAATTTTTTTCAAAAAGTCTCCCCAAAAACCCTTAAAAAAAAAGTGAACATTTGGTAAAATTTCAACCCCCCAAAGGGGTGGGTTCCCAATAAAAACATCAAATTTTTCCCGGGGAAAAAAAACAACCCATAAAACAGCTCCGTACACAGAAAAAAAAAATTTTGGGGTGTCAGAATTTGGACAAAAAAAAACGCCAAAAATTTTTTTTGACAATATTTCCCCGTCCTGTAAAGAATTTAAAAAAAAAAAAATTATTTTATAAAATTTTTATAAAATTTAATTTTACCAACCCCAAAAAAATAAAGGGGGGTTTTTTTCATTTAAAAACCATGGGTAACCTTAAAATTGGACTCCAATTTTTAAAACAAAGGGGGTCTTTCCCCCCTTTCCAAAAATTTTCCCCCGCCCCGGGGTAAAAACCCCCCAAACTTTTGGGGGGGCCCCTGTTGCACCCCCAAAAAATGCCATACAACCCCATTTAGCTGAGGTCCCTTAGGGAACCTGGTTTATTTTAAAATTAATAATGGGGGAATTTGGGAAAGGTTTTTTTTGGATTCTTTGGGGTTTTTTATGGTAAAGGCCCACACAATCTTGTTCCAAAGCCCCAAAAATAGAGGGCCCCCCCCCTTTGGTAAACCCCCAAAAATGCTCAAAAAAAAAAGCTTTTTACAACCACTTTTTGGGTTTCCCAAAAGAAGTGGGTTAAAATTTTTGTGGCTTTTTGGGATTCCTTGGGGAAATTGAAACTTTTTAAACCCCATAATTGGCCAGTTGTTTGAAAATTTTTTTACCCCTTTTCACACCCCCTTTTTTGTTTAATTAAAAAAAATTTGGGAATCCCTTGGGGTATAATACTCACTGAAACCCCCTAAATATATCCTTTAAGGGGGTGTATTTTCCAAATTGGGGATTTTTTAGGGGTGTTTATTAAGTTTTGCCCCTTGGGGTGTCCTCAAACCTGAAATGGCACCTAAATAAAATTTTTCTTTTATTGAAAAAAAAAAAAAACCCCAATGGATAGGTCCCAAAACCCCACACAACGTATTTCCTAGACAAACTGACATCCCTACTACGAGGGACTGGGGGGGAAGCCTCCCCCCAAAAAGGAAGTAGAGGGGGAAAAATTTTTTCCTAACATGGCAACCAAAAAAATTGACATACTCCCAAACCACATACAGACACGCATCAGAACGTGCTTTTGCTCCACGTTTTGGTATCCCCCGGCAGGAAACTTGGGGGTTTCCCCCAAGTCACCCTTAAAATCTCCGCTCAACCCACAGGAAACTTTCAAAACCGCTGCATAGAGATGGAGGTGGTTCCACGTGTCTTCGACTCCACCCACCCCCCCAACCCTATACCCTTTGCTCCTCATTTGTTGTGTGTGTGTATGTCAATGGACACCTGCTACTATTGCTAAAGCAAGAACTGCGATAATCTACCTAAATACAACGAGACAAAGCCGAGCCTTAAGCCACCACCCAATAATCTCGGACCCCTGAGTGACAACATCGGATCCCACAGGGGAAACAGATAACTCTGCCGGGAAAATTTATCATTTTTCCCGGGGGACCACTGCTCGGAAACCTTCTCCAGAATCACACTGCAAAGAGACCAAGCTGATCATACCGGGACTTCTGCCTATTCTACAATTCTTCGTGATTTGCAGCAAATAGTCTCTATAAGCATTACATGCATTGTACCTCTACCCCTCTGTCCACATGCTCTTCCCCCCCCCCCCCCCCCCCCCCGTTACCCTCCCTCTCCCCTCCCCCCCACCCCCTTTCCCCATTTGAACAAGAATGGGTTTGTTTTAAAAATTGGAAAATAATAAAAAAAAAATTTGGAAAAAGAGACCCCAGAGTCCTAGGGGTCCTCCTATTTGAGGCTGTGGTTGGCCCAAAAAAGTGCACTAGGGCCACATATGGGATATCTTAAAAAAAGGCAGACCTGGGGGAATTGATATTTTTTGCATTTACCTGTCACATTTTCCCAATTCAGTGAATAATGTATAAATATGAAAATCTGCAAAAAAAGTGACAATTTTTAAAAATTTACCTCCCCTTTGCTTTAATTTCTGTAAATACCTAAAGGATTTAAAAAACTTTCCCAAACACTGTTATAAATACTTTAAGGGGGTTGTTTTTTATATGGGGTCTTTTTGGAGGTATTTCATGCAAGGCCCCCAAGCCCCGTCAAACTGGATGGGCCCTAAAAAAAATGTATATTGCAAATTTTCTTGAAAATGTGAGAAATTATACTAATTTTTTAACCCTTTTTTTCGTAAAAAAAAAAAAAAAAAAATTTTAAAAAATTTTGCCAACCTATAATGGGCATAGGGAATGCATTTAAAACTTTTTGGGAAAAAATTTTCACTTGCACGCGACATTTGGAAATTTCAAAATGACAAAATTTTTCCAAATTTTTTATGACATTTTTATATTTTTCAAAAAAAAAAAGGATTGTATGGGTCAAAATTTCTTAAAACTTAAAGCACAATGTGTCCAGAAAAAATCTTGAATCACAGGGAAGGAAAAAAGGTCAAAAAGTTATTCTACAAAAAAGTGACATATGCCGATTTAAAAAAATGGGGCGTGTCAGGAACCCAAAAACGGGCGGGGTCCTTTAAAGGGGGTTAAATTGCTGTGCCTTCCTGCAAAAAAAACGCTTTTAAAAAAACGCCCCAAAAAACGCACCGGGAAAGCACCCCAAGGGTTTTTTCAAAAAACCCAAATAATTTCTTACACATTAGCAAGCCAATGTCCCTTAGAACACTGGGTGTGGTTGTTGAAATGGGCCTTTATACACCATGAATATTGCATTGAAAACCAATTTTTGCAGCTAGAAAAGTCATTTACCACTTTAAAATTAAGGTGGATATCTGATTCTTTTAAAATGTTACTTCACTGAAAAAAATGTCTTTTCTTTCAAAAAAAGGAATTTTTAAGTGCCCCCCAAACTTTTAAAATCTCCCCCACTTTCACCACTTCAAAAGCAACCTGAAAACCCATTTCTTCAGCTTCCCTTAAAACCTAAAATAACCTTGCTGTCACTACTCCTCCAAAAACAGTCTGCCCCTCCCCTCCTGCTCTTTCCCCCTCCTTGTAGATTGTAACCCTCGGGGGTAGGGTCCTTTCTCCCCTCGTCGTGCCAAATTGTCTTTAAATCACTTATCATTGACTCGTTTGACTTATTTTAGTTTTGTAACCCCCTCGAATGTACAGCGCCCTGGAATCAATGGCGCTTTAAAATAAGTTAAAAAATAGTGTACTTTAAAGCATTATTGCAAAAGAGGTCAGTTCCTTTAACTGTACTATGTAATGCAGAATCATGATGTTACTTCCATGCCCGTTCGGGCTTTTGTGCCATTCTCTGTCCGTAAAGTAGGGCAGAGGGTGCGCTCTGGACCATGATTCTGTACTATAAGTCTTGGTTGGACTTAGCTGGCGGCTCTCTGGTTTGCATTTCTGATTTTCAGACCTTGGGTTGCTTTTCTAACTATCCGCTTTCATGCTGTTTTGGGACCTCATTGCTTGCTCGGTTTTGACCCTTTTTTCTGACCCGTCTTCTGTTTGCTCGGTTTTCTTGTATTCATTTTGGGGAAAAAGGGGAACGTCAGTGCAAGGGCCCACTGTCCGGTGCCCCCCGAAAAGGGGGGTCTGTTTCATCCGTGTTTGCGTCTACTCTGTTAAAAAAATACGGGGAGGGGGCGCTGTGGACCATGATTCTGTTGGTTAAGTGCTAGGGCTCACTGGGTTGTCCCCCCTACCTACCCTTCCTGGTCGTACAATCCTTACAACATAGCAAGGCCAATTACTCTTATACTGTTCAGTAAGACTACCACCCATGCCCTTAAAGCATTCCATTGCCAGAACCCTTCCAAACCTGGTGTATCCAGTGAATGTCCAGTGGACACTCGAAAAAGGGGGGTACTGTTGCATCCATGCTTCTGCGCCATCCTTAGTACGTAAAGTATGGCAGAGGATGCACTGCGGACCATGATTCTGTTGGTTAAGTGCTAGGGCTCACTGTCTTGTCACCCCTACCTACCCTTCCTGGTTGTTCATTCCTTACAATTGAACAAACAATTGTAACTCCTTATGGTGTTCTCTATGAGGATTAGACTGTATTTTTTTAAAAATTCAAAAAATATAAAAAATTTGAAAATATATTAAAAGTTCAAAACAACCTCCATTTTACATATAAAAGAGAAAATACATAGTAGTCTAACTTGAGCTAAATTATATAGGTATTAGAGAATTTGTACTGAACTGCAGAATAAAGTTAAAGGTGTGCTCTCGACCACTGATGCAGCCTGTTAGAGAAGAGAGAAGTGGCTGGTAACTAAGGAAGCTTGTGTATAAAAGCATCCTAAAGATCTGGGAAGCAGGGAAGGGTTAACACCCCTTTTACTTTTGTTTTGCTGTCCGTGCCCCTGTTTAGAACATTTCACCTCGATTTCTGTTTTTATGTGCGTGGGGCATGGACCTTGTATACCCAGCTACTAGCTGCTGTGGAACAGGAACTACAGTCCAAAACCCACAGCAGACATTTTAAATACATGACTGTCGCACCCAAAAATAAGTAACGTGTGGTAGGAAATCCTGCACTTTTTCCAAACCCATAGGCCACATGCAAGGTACTCATTGTATGGTTGTGATCAGTCAGTACGTATTTTATTGGGGCAGCGGGAAGGAGGGGGGGAACCGGGGGAGTAAGAAAAAACCCTGCTGTCCAAGGACGAATCGAAAGACCAGGCACTGAGGGGAGCTTTATGTGCCCGAAGACGGAGGTAACCAGCACAAGATGGGTGGGCGGTAAAAAAGGAAAAAAAGGGGCTGTTGTGTATGCCGGGGCCGGAAGCTCAGGGGGGGGGCAGAAAAAGGGTTTTGTGACGTGACATTTTTTGGGGGCATGCCTCGGTGTATGATGTCAGCATGCTGAGGCAAACCCCCTAAGTCTTCCATAGGAGACAGATGTAAGTCGGAACATTGTAATTTGGGGACTCCTGTACTTATTTTATACTACCATGAGGATTGTTCACAATAGCATAAAACCTAATACTGCAGACATGTGGCTATGGGTTTTGCCAAAAAGCTACTTTGCCTTAACAAGTACCCCAGGGGCGTAGTTTACAAGGGTCCAGGGGGCCACCCCTCCACCCCAACAAAGACCAGAAGGGTTTTTCTACAAGAACAGAGCTTCTTTTAAAATTTGGGGCTCTTAAATTTGGAAATCCCTCATGAGGTCCTTGGGCCCAAAATTTGGGAATCTTTTGGTTTCATCTTCATTCGATAATCAAAGATTTTTTCAAAAAGCACTTTCCAGCATCTTCTTGTTCAGCGATAAACTTCCTAATACTTTTAATAAGGCATACAGATTGTTTTAAATTTTTGGACTAGGGAAAGTCTGGTACACTTTGCGCATCCTGGGAAATTTAAAATCTACTCACTTTTTTAAAACATCTGCCTAGGGGTAGAAAAAAAATTACAACGGGTGATTTTAACTACCCAACAAAAAGGGGGGAAAACTAAAACCCGGGTACCCCTCAAAAAAAGGGAAAAAGGGTTTTTTGCCAATAACTAAAAAAAATTTTTCCCTTTTTCCAAAACGGGTTTTCTTTAGCCATCTAAAAGGAAAACCCCTTCGGGATTTAAAAATTTTTTGGGGAAATTTTGTCGAGGACCAGAAAAAACACTAAATTTTACAGGGGGAAATAATGTAACCCTCTTAGAGAGGCCCTAAACCACATTGACGGGAAAAAGGGTTCTTCAAAAAACCGAAAAATAAAATAAATGGAGATTTTTAAGATACTTAAAAGGGTTGTCTCACTAAAAAATTTGTTTTTTATGTTAAAGAATTTGAAAAAAAACAAGTCACTTTTTTGCAATATGTAGCCCCTTAAAAAATTTTCCCCCTACCTTTTATGAATATCCCCCTTTGTATGGGCTGCATCGGAGCCCCCTTTGGAAATTTTCCAAACCAAAAGTCCCGAAAAAATTTTGCAGCATTTTTTATTTAAAATGCGCCAATCATATGGAAACCGGAGAACCCCATTGAAAGTCAATGGGGTCCAACGGGCACCCTTTGTGTACAGATTTAATGGATAGTCACAATTCGCGGGTATCACTTTAATTTGATACTTCACCCAAAAAAAAGTTATTAAAAAAGTTAAGTTTTGCCGAAAATGGTGATTTTTGCAGGAGTTTTTTGGGAAAAAGGGATTTGGGAAACCTTGTGGACAGTAAATTTAAATTTGTAAAGCCAAGAAAAATAAGGCAAATAAGTTTAATGGTAAGTTTTAAATGGGGAAAATGTACGGATAAGAAAATTGTTCTCCCTTTATTATACAAATCCCTAATCAACCACATATGGGGAAAATTTTTTTACAGGGTTTTTTTGGGACCCCCCATGCACAAGAAAGACATCGTAGAGCTTGAACAGGTTTTAAAGGGGGGGCAACAAAAAAAATTAAAAGGACTGGGTGGGGCAAAAATACCCAAAAGATTCGTCTTTTTAGAATCATTTTGCTTACAAAAAAGGTCTTTTTAAAAACCATCCCCCTTTAACCAAAAGCACTCCTGTTAGGATTAAAATTTAGGGCATTGTTTTTGAAGATAGCACGTATTGGCCCTCCCCTCGGGATGCTGTACGTACCAGGAAACTATTTGGGTTTTAGGGATCCAGGGCCCTCCCCCCCCAAAAATAATTTAAAATATAAAAAAACAAAATAAAAACAAATTTGAAAGGGAAGAGGGGTATATCTGAAACAGAAATTTCTAAAATAAAATTTTAAGAATATGGGAACCCATGGCTCAATTTCCCCCGGTTTTTCCTTTTCCCGAGCACTGCTGATGTAGAGATTGACAGGCAGCCTCTTAGGCTAGAGAAATTGTCCTTATTCTTTCCTAGACTGAAGATTCCCATTTTTTTCCTCATTTAATAAGGAATCTATTTTTTAGTTGATAATTATCTCTTGATAGTTGCCATTAAACTGATTGGTGGACTTGCATATTCTCATATATCATATGCTATTCTCATATTATTGTTGTTACTTCCATCTCTTAAAAAAAAAAATTCTAAATCTGTTAAAAAATTATGATTAAGACACTGATTTATGTAGAACAGATGTTTTATTATGTACATTATTTTCAATTTTCAAGAAAAAATATCTGATTGAAAAGAAAGAAAGATTAGTCATTGAGTTTAGAGAAAAGACGGCTTTGGGGTGACCTAATAAATATGTGTAAATATATCAAGGGCCAATATAGAGACCTCTCCCAAGATCTTTTAAATCCCCGGGTTTGTATCCAAACAAGGGGGCATCCTCACGTCTTTGGGGAAAAGAAATTTTCTACAAACATAAAAGAGGAACTTGTCAGGGGACTCATAAAAGTCGAAAAAGATTGGATGCATTTCTAGAGTGTAATAAATAAACAATTTTATAGTGTCTAGGTTCTGGGGGGGGTCTTGATCCGGGGATTATTCGATTGCCAGTTTTGGAGTCGGAAGGGAATTTTCTTCTAAAATGAGGGCTATTGACTTCCATGTCTGGGTTTTTTCCCTTTCCTCGGGATCAACACTTAGCAAAATAGGCTGAACTGGAGGGACTCTGTCTTTTTTCACCCTTACAAACTAAAACTAAACAAAAAAAAAACCTGAAACCACTCACAATGATTTCAGGGATCTGTTTAGCTCTTTGGCAGCCTTATATAGCAAAACCTCAATTAACAAGAAACTTGTCTGCATGATCTTCAAAAATTTAGAAAATCCTCTACGATTGTTTTATTAAATGGGAAACCCTTTTCCCTCTGATGCAACATTTATTTGTTTTATAAAAACATCCTTTAATGCACATGATTTGTATTATGTTATATTTGTTTCTTTTACTATTGTTCTAATGTATCCTCTGCACAGGGTTATTCTTATTGGACATATTTTTATACTGTATGTCAAACATGTTAAAGGGAACTTTTTCCTTGAAAATGCAAATTTTATGTGCAGAATCATGTTAAGACAGGATAGCTGAGCAGATTGATTTTTTTTTCTGTGGGAAAATTAGTAAACTTAGTTTTATTATTTAAATTTTCCCCGCTTTTCGGATTAAGAAGTCCAGAAAGCAGTGATATCCATGATGATGACACCATCTCTATATGCACATTCATACAAGAAAACTGTCACTTACTGATAACATTGCCCACTTGACTCTTCAATCCCAAATAAGCAGGGATTTAAATGAAAAAAATACAACTTCTACTGAATCTTTCCCCAAAGAACAATATATCAATCTGTTCAGCATTTTCTGCTCTAACAAGTTACCAGCTGATCCATTAGAATTTTCAATGTGAATTAACTTTATTTGTAATTTTTGCAACTCTGCAAGTAGTGCTGACTAAAAATATCAAACCTTACTGTGTCTACAGCTCCTACACAGACCCATGTTACAGAATGTAAGTTAGTAAGTAGGGGCAGATAGAAGGTAGCATGACTTCAAGAAGACTAAACAAGGCTTGTTGTCTGTAATCATTGAGACACATTGGTTCGCATAGGAGCTGTAGACTCAGATTAATAGGATATTTTGAACAAAAACTAAATTTTTAATTTTAAGATATTAGGGCTTCTACGGTATACATGTTGCAGCCTAGCCAAGGTAACTGCATACAGATTGCCTATAAGTAGCAAGCTGCACCTGTACTTGCGCCCTAAAACCTTGGCAAGCACAGATGTAGCACAGCTCGTCTGCGACGTGTACAGGTGCTCTTAGTCCAGAGTTCTTTTGCACAGTTATTTGTAAGTCTCTGTTCTGCAAAAAATTCCTGACATAGAATCAGGACCAGGAGTGTTGCACATGTGTGCAGAATTACAATTATGAATATTTTCTCAATAGGTTCTCTTTAAGTACGCCCACACATCGTATACTAGGGACACGTCTATGCCTCTGCTTTCAATTTACTCTCTTGAACTCCAAGAATTCATGTTTTTACTTACAACCAGTACATAAAGCTCAAGCAAGAATCCATGCAAACAAAAACTGAGCTGCAGACTTTGGATGTTAAATAAGTGATGTTCGCTGTAAAATTACACGGCCAAAATATTTTATTTCTAATGTAATGTATTTTTTACCAGTCCACATGCTTGGACTCAGCATAGGAAAGCAAGGGAAGCTCCCGGTGCGCCCCAGCACATGGTATGTTCTGTGCATGGTGGACCCCTGTGCATGCCAGGCTTAAAGATGTTTTCAGGGCTAAAGACAGAGAACGAGAGGCAGAGTGTTAGTCATGTGCAGTTATGTACAGCAGCTATAGAATAGGCCCCAAGACTCAACTCCACTGGTGGACCCCAGGCACCCCGGTCCACACTAACCCACTCAGTGGTTTGTAAAGCCTTTTTCACATCTGAATTGGAGGTTTAATTTTTGTAGCTTCCATTGTAGAGGTGGAACCAGATTAATTTCACAACTAACCTTTGACTACAATAGGGTCCCCTGGGTTTTGTAGTTCCCATTGTTTTAATGGAAAAAATAGCACATAGTGCTTTCTATTTTTTCCATCATTCTTTACGGAATCTGCTACAGAGGCTCTAAACCACTGATACAACTGTGAACTCGGCTTAAGCGATACAAAACCAATAATAAACCATAAGAAGGAACAATAAGGGAAGCACTTTTGCCCAATAGCAACCAATCAATTTGCAGCTTTCTAGTAATGCTAGAGATAAATAAATTTGGATTAAATTAGTTATTACATGTGTTGAACTTTGCTAATCTTTGAGCTACAGTAAAAGGATGTTCCCATCTCAGACATTTATGGCATTCTGTTCTATGGGAGGTCTGAATGTAGCCAAGCGAGTGTACTATTCTTTACGGGCTTTGTGGATGACTCTGCTATAAGGTCACTGTTATGTAATTATATTTCCCCCTTAAAAACACGAGACTTACTCTTATGGGATGGCATTGCTAAAGGTATATGTAGCAGACTCAGGAGTTGAACCTGCTCTGTACATGGCAGGTGTCGGCTGTTTATTACAGCTGAAACCTACCGTCAATGGCCAGGTTTGGAGAGTTCTCCAATCCTGGCCACTTAACCGTGTGACCATGGAATCTGAGCCATTAGATAGTGGTGCAATGCTACCTTCTATCACCACAGTCAGGGGCGTAACAACGACCCCCAGATCTGCCATGACGGTACTCCTGTTTCATCTTTGAGACCCAGCCTGCAACAGGAGAGTGCTAAAAGGACAAGATACTGCAGCACATAAGAATTGCAGTATATTGTACAAGTGATCAGGCAATCATATGTTCATAGAAAAACTAAATATCACATTAAAAAACTCAATTTATTATATAAAAAGCATTATTATTGGTATTGCTGCATCTTAATAAACGTAATATCATATTAATTATCCCACGTGGTGAACACAGTAAAAAATGGTAGAATTTTGGACATCCCGCCTCCAATAAAAATATAAAAATAAAAACTTATCAAAAAAACACAAAGAACTACAGAATAGACCAATAAAACACATAGCATTCAGTGCAAAAAATGAGCCCTCGCGCAGCTCCAATGATAGAAAAATAAGCAGTTTGTGTCAGAATATAGTTATATCATATCAAAATATGTATTATCTCCAGTACATTATATGGTACACTAAATGGAACCATTAAAAAATACAAGTTACTCAAGAAAAAAAAATGATGGGTCTTGGAAAGAACATATAATAAAAAGAAAAAGGCCAGTCAATAAGTGTTACTGGTGGTGTATATCTGTGAGCACTTGTTTTTGCTCAACTTTTTATCAGTATTATAAGTAATATTAAGTCAATCTGTCCCCTGTTGAGTTTGACACACGTTGAACTGATACCTGTAAAATAAACTTTTCTCTAGCCCTTACCCTAGAGCTAACCCTATCCATAACTCTAAAACTAGGATGGGGTTAGGGTTATTTAATTTTTTTGAGTGGCATAGTGTTACTTCCAATCTAAGGTCACTTCCTGTTAGTGACGTTGGAAAAGAAGTGATGCCATAATAGATCTGAAGTAATATCAACCCTTAAAAAAATTTAAAAACCTAATCCTAGTGTTGTGGATTTTTTTAGTTTTTTTCTTTGCCAATTCTCCCCAGAATTTAATTCAGGCCAAGCCGAATCGATCTGAGTCCGTGGCGCTACACCGAAAGTAAGAAAATCATAAAGAAAATTAAAAACGTCATTAAAAAAACAACAGCAAGAGCAATAGAACAATTCCAAATTTTGGAGGAATCAACACAATACACCATCCAAATTGCCTTGCAATAGAAACCAGATAGTTTGTGGAAATAGAAAACAGGATGACATGTCCGAAAAGTGGCAATGGCACAGCAGTTTTTAAGCACATTAAATAAGTGTAAAGTGCACCTGAATGTACGAACCTTTCAAAAATCTGCCGTCTGGTATACCTTGCATAGTAAAATTAATGCGTCTATCCAGGTGCATTACATAATCTAGGCACATTTCGTATCATTACTATCATATTTGATGTGCCTTTTTAGGCGATTTCAAATGTGTCATACCTGGCATATAATGCGCCTAATTTTGGTGTGTTAAATTTCATTTATATTTATAATTGGGCGTCTAGTTTTTTTTTGGCGCAAAATACAGCAAAAAAAATGGGGCAGTCATATTGAGACATGTTGCCCTTAGTTTATGGAAATAAAAAAAAAGGGCAACATGTCCCATTAAGGTTGCGCCATTTTTTTTTGTGTATTTTGCGCCAAAAAACTGTTGACACCCTATTCTCTATATAAATGAACTGTAGTACACCAAAACTAGGTGCATTATAACGGCATACACCGCACGATTTAAAGCCGACCTAAATAGGCGCATCAAATATTCTAGCAATGATATGCTGTGTGCCTAGATAAGGCGCATCAATTTTACTATTGTACCTTAATTTACGCTGTGATTTTGTGTTCTTGCTGTAGCCTTAGTCCATGTTCTGAACCTTGTCCCTAGTTCTAAGTCTAGTCCCTGTTCCTGTTTGTGTCCCTGTTCTGTGTATCCATTACCTTGTTTGTCCGGTGTTATTAGTCTGTTTTGCAGCCTTGGCCTTCCTATCTGTTTAGCCCTGTGTCTCTGTTGGGGACTGCTCTGGGTTAGCACCTGGCGGCCATCAGGGGTAAAGTCATTCCTTCCCCAAAGGCTTTGAGAAGAAAAGGCCCCCCCCCCCCAAACTTACTCACGCCCCCTAGGAGTAAGCAGGTAGTGGCACAATGGGTCCACTAAATGCAGAGTAAAACGTGACCATTGTAATGCTGTAGAAAGTTTGTCTTTTTATTTTATTTATGTTCTATGTTAAAAAAAATTTGGCCAATTAAGGCATCTCACATCTAAATTTTATGTCTTAAACAAATGACAAGAGCTTTACAATAGTAAATGTGGGAAGTTTGTCTACTGTTAGGAAGTCATTATGAGTTCTCAAGTATATTGGTTTTTATGTATCAAAGACAATGTTTATTAATGACTTTATCATTCTAACCTGACTTTAATAAAAAAATAAATTCTCATGGTGTCCTATTGGTTACCATGAGCGGGAAGCGAAACCTCTATGTGTATGGGGCCTAAAAGAGCAAGCAAAAACAGAAAGCAAGCGGCCTGCACATAATTTTTGCACTTTATTATTATCCTTAGTTATGGTATAGTCATTAGCCTTTAGCTATGGCAGAACGTTATTCTGCAGCCTGTATAGCAGATTTATGAGGCACGTTAAGCATTGAAAGAAGCATTAATCAGGATGTTAAAATGTAGCTCTTAAAAGAGGAAAATCTTAAATGGTTTTGCAGTACTGTGTGTGGAAACATGTGTTGCGATCCTTCCCATATTATTTTTGCTTTTGTACAGCAACATATTATCCTGTTACTTGTCCAGCTGTGTCTAATATAGCAGGATTCCTGTGGTTTTAAAGTAGTTTGGGGCCCCCAGCAGCATTGCTATCAATATACCAAGGCACTAGTATCACATAGATAAGACGTTTTACGGCACTAAAAACAAAAGATTATAGGTTCATTTATGCAACTTTGCGTTATAGTCTGTAATCACACACCTCCAAAGTGTTCCCTTTTGGGGAGACAGTCTTTATTCTTAACCCATATCTCTCTGTCCTTCTTTTTTTCATTGGGAATAGATTTGTATTCATAGATTTATTAAATTGCTGCAAAATATATATGTCTGACTCCTAACTGTATATTACTCTGCAATGAAAATATTACATCTTTTGGTAAAATGTAGACCTTAGAAATGTCTATATTCTAATGACATTTGTGAAAATACCTTGAGAAGCTTATTGAGCAAGTAGTTGTCCATGAAAATAGATCTTCAGGTGTTTCTGCTTGACCATCAAAAAAATCGGAGGGGTGTAATGACAGATCACCTTCTTACTATTTGCTTTATGTATAACAACTATCTACTTTTAGTATAAAAATTCTCTACTCTAAAGGTAAATTCATAGGTAAAAATCCACCACCAATTACAGCAGCAAGCAAGTGTGTAAGGTGAGGTGCAGTCAGCGCAGGATGGACTTACAAAGACATAGGCTTTGAGGTTATCGCAGGCTTTACTCATAGTACAGAACACTTATATTTGTCATACAGAGATACACATAGAAGCACACATGTGTCTTATCCACCATTCCTCAGTCACGTCCCAGCCTTAGTAAACTCCTCTGTTTCTCTATGTAGAAGGAGCTTCACTCCCAGTCTTGTTGCAGCCTAACTCTCACTGGCTGGCTACTACCACCACAGGCCCAACTGGGTGCACCTATTTTGACACCAGCTGTCATAGCCAGAACTTTCACATAATTCTTCTGCCTGTAAGCGGTCTGTGATCACAGGGGAAGTCCCCTGTGGGCCCCTGGGCATGGTTGGTCCCTTGGGCATGGCCATAGACATTTAAATCATAGGGCAAAAGGTACAATTACACTGGGCCGCCTTCTGATAGGTCTCATAGTTACATAGTTTGTAAGGCCGTAAAAAAAAATAGACGTTCATCCAGTTAGGCCTTTTGTGCTACAGTGTTGATCCAGAGGAAGGCAAAAACTCCATGAGGTAGAGGGAAATTGTCCTCATTTTAGAGAAAAAAAATCATTCCCGACTCCAAACTAGCAATCAGAAAAAATCCCAGGATCAACGACCCTTGCTCCCAGAATCCTAGTCACTAATCACTATTATATTATTAAGCTCTAGAAATACATCGCAAACCCTTTTTGAACTCTGTTAGTGAATTCGCACCATGGACAAGTTCACTGGCAGAGAGTTCACTACTAGTCCTCATTGCTCTTACAGTAATGAATCCCCTTATATGTCTATGTAGAAACTTTCTATCCTCAAGACGTAGAAGATGCCCCCTTGTTCTAGATACAATCCTGGGTATAAACAAATCATATCAGAGATCTTTATATTGATCTTTAATATATTTACACATATTTATAAGGTCCCTCTGAAACCGTCTTTTCTCTAAACGAAATAACCCTAATTTTATTAATTTTTCTGGGTATTTCTAGCCCAGGGGGGTTTTCCTCAACCTGGGGTCGCAAGGGGATTTTCGGGTTTTTTGGCGCTATTTGTGAGAGGTGATACAATTCCTCCCTGAAAATGTTCTGCTGTGCCCCTTTTCCATGTACGCTGTTGCCCTCCCGATCATCGGGAAACCCGCCTTGAGGCCCCCTCTTGGATTATAAAAGGTGTGGGAAATTTTGCTAAAACGGGGGCACCCTTTCAACGTGCAAAAATTTCCCAGGATTTTTGGATCGGTCATAAAAACCCGAGGAAAAAAAAACAGCAGGGCTTGTTCCCGCCAAAACAAACAAAAAACCCACGTCCTTTTTTTCCCTCAAAATCCCGTATGCCGGTCTCTGTAGTACTTCCAGGGTTAAAAGGGCCCCAGCTCTGGCCCTCACTACTGCTCCTCTGAGCATTGTTTGAAAAGGAAGGGAAACCCCACCCCCCCCCTAAACTGAGCCTCGGGCCCTTTAAATATGGGGTTTGGAAACCCCGGGGACGGGAAAGTGGGAGCAGCCCATCCCCCCCAAACTCTACTGACTGCTCCAATAAACCCCCCCCCCGGGATCAGGGCTTATTGCCATACTACACATACAAACGTGTAGGGGCCCTATTGCCGCTGACCCCCCAAAACAAATGGGCTTTATTTCCCCATCTTGGGCAGTTTCTTAGGAAATAACTTTCCGTCAACTCCCGCCCCTTGTCCCTTCCTACTTCCCCCCCCCCCCCCTCTACCCAATCCCGGGGGGGCGGGGGCACCTTCCCTTTAAAAACCCTATGTCCCCCTTAGACGGGGCATCTCCCCTTCCCCTAGTTGCCCGGCCTTTTGCTCCACCGAGAAATTAAAATCCTGCAGGGCCAGGAGCCAACGGTTTGGGACCGGGGCTTTTCTGCCCTTTTCTCCCTTAGCCATTTAAAGGGGGCATGATCAGTCACCTGCCTAAATTTCCCCCCCGGAGGTAGTCCCCGGAGAAAAATCTAGCGCCCATTTAATGGCAAAGCATTCCCTCTAAAATAATGGCGTAATTACCTGGGGAAAGGGGACAGCTTCTGCTCAAAAACTAGGGGTTGTTCCCCCCCATTGATAACCGGGGGAAAATTATTGGGCCCTAGGCCCGCCCTCTGAGGCATCCGTTTGAACCACAAATTCCGCGAGAAATCCGGGGCCACAAAAACCGGTGCCCTTTACAGGGCTATTTTCAAGTTTTTTTGGAAGGCCTCTTACCCTGGGGACCATTTAAACCTTGGGGGACTTAGTCCCCTTTGTCGGGTCCGTCAAGGGTGCTCCCAAATCTCGGAAAATTTGGGGGATAAACCCCCGGGAATCCCCCACATTTCCAGAAACGTTTCTCCCTTGTTTCTTGGTAAGTGGGGGGGGCCCGGGTTTTGGATTGTTTATTTTTTTTCATTTTGGGGCTTTATCTCCCCCCTTCCCACGAAATACCCCAAGTAAGGGGCCCTCTTCCATCCCGATGGCGAAACTTACTGGGTTTTTTGGGAAACCACCTTTCCTTAACCGCATTTTGGACACTTGGATCTTCTTAAGGTCCCTCTCCCAATCTCGGCTGAAGTTGTGACGCTTTTCCCCTTTGGGGACCTAAGATCCTGCCCCCAAAAAAGGCCTCTTTGGGAAGGTGGGGGGCCCCCTGCAACCCAAACGGCTTTAAAAAAATTAATTTGGAAAGGGGGGTCTCTATCTTTTCCATGGTTTTAGCAATTTAAACATGGTATACTTGGTAGGGTTTTCCTTCCCCTGGCTGAGGGCCCCGTTTATTTTGACCCCCCCAACCTTCTCAACAACTTGTAGGGCCCCTTTCCATTTCGCCAGGAACTTGCTCCCCATTTTTGGTACAAGCTGGGCCCCGGGCCCCCCTGGACTAAATTGTCTCAATGCGGGTGCCCTATTTTAGACCCTCGTTTGGCCCCCCGGGCCCCTTTAAAGGGTTTTTCCTTTAAAAAAAGGGGAGTCCCTTGATGATCCGCCCCTGTGGGTTGTGCCACATGCCCAAAGACGCTTTTATGGGGCGTGACCTCAATCCCCCAGGTCTCCGGCAATACTAATAGCCCCCTGGGATGCCTGCCATAGGAAACCCAAAAAGGGGAAAAAACCCTTGGGGGAGGCTTGGGGAACCTCTCGGATAGAAAAACAGGAATTTTGGAAACAGGTAGTCCCAATCCCCGGAAAATCTTTCCAAACTCCCCTTCTTCAACAGGGCCCTTTTTAAGGCTTTTTTAAAATTTTTCCCACAAAGCCACCCTGCCCTGGGGGTGGTACACAGAGGGCGTGGGTTGGGCCATTTTCAAAACCCTTTACAAAGATCTTGAAAGACCCCGACATAAACGGGCCCCTTTGATCCATAAAGGTCTTTTTCCCCGGCAATCCCTTTCGGGAAAAAATATGTGCCATAGCCCCCTAGAAATTTAAACCTTGGAGGAAGAAATTTTTTAAGGGGTTAAAGTTCTGGGCCCTGGGGGCATAGCCATGACAAACCAAAAATTTACTGGTGCCCCTCTAGCTGACTTTACCCCCGGCCAGCTAAATCCATTGCACTCCCCTCAAAAAAGGGGGTCTCGATAATAGGCAATGGGAAATTTGTGGGGCGAAAAAATGGCAACAGGGGAGGTGATCTGGCCCCTGGGGGCAGGGCTGGCAATGCTCGGGTTTCCCGGGAGCACCCTGGCCAGTAAAATCTGTGTAAATTCTTTCTACGGTCTTATTTGGCCCCCCCGGTGTCCCCCAACACGTGAAATGGGGGGCCAGATCCATTACCATCCCCCTGTATGGGTGGGAAACCCGAAGTTGTTCCACCCCTTTTCCCCCGGATTTTGGTCAACCCCGGGACAACAAATTTTTGATTTAAAGGAAATGGGGAAATCTTTCCCCACCCCTGACTCTTGGGGGACCCCCCAAATACCACCAAGCGTTGAAGGCCCCCTTTTAAAGGGGTTTATCCGCCCGTGGGGGCCCTCCCAAAAATTTTTTCCCCCAGATACCCCCTAGGGGCTGGGAGTGTCTAAACAATGTTTACCCCCCCCATCATCCCCCCACCATGAGGAGAACGGGAAAATTGGGGCCCCCTCATGGTCAGTGCTCTCAGGACGTCTGCTTTTTTGGGGGGCTTTTTGTGTATGGCACCTTCCCAAAAGTCCCCAAAAAAGAGGGCAAAAAATGGGCCCAAATTTTAAATTCCTTTCCCAAAAAACCCCGCACGTGCCTACAAAGGGGTGACCCCCGAACCCCCCCTCGGGTTTTAAAGTTTCTTGGGCCACGGGATACACTTTGGTATCCCCCCAGTAACAGGTGACCCCCAAAGTTTTTCCCCGGGGCCAAAACAAGGGGGAAAACGGGGGGTCAGGAGAGTAACCAAGCTTTCCCGAGTCCAGGAGTCCCTTACCGGGGTACCATTCACCCTGATGGGACAGTGGAAGTCCCCTTGGGGAAATTTTCCCCAAACCCCGGGTGTGCATGCTGGAAGCCCCCAAAAGAGGCGTACGCAAACCCCCCGGGAACGTCCATCGGGTTTTTAAGCCAAGGGGGCACCCCCGGGGCCCCCACCAAACCCCAAGCTGGCAACCCCCCACAGATTTTTGTCCCCCCAGGGGGCGGGACGTCGGCTTGGCAGGGCCTTGGCCCTTGGGGAAAGGGGATCTCTAGGGAGCTTAGTACCCCTTCTTTTTACTTCCTGAGTCAATTTTTGGGGGTTGGGCCCGTTTGGGAGAAACAAAAGGGGGGTGGGCCGCCAGGGAAATTTTCCACGGCCTGATATCTTCCACCCAAACCATTTAAGTAAACCGCCGTCTGGGGATTCCCTTGGCCCCAGCAATTTCACTGGTTTGGGGGAAAAGGGTGCCCCAAAGCGGGGGCCCCTTTACCCCTCTTCTAAACCCCGGGCGGGGAACGACCTCCAGCTGCAGCCAAATTTTTGGGGCGAGGTGCCCCCAGATCAAACATTTGGGGCCTCGGGGGCCGGTTTCCCCCCTGTAAACCCACTGATGCAAACCCCTTTTTGCCCCGGGCTGTGGGCCGTCACGCCCAGGGTGCCAGAATTTCCGACTTGAGTCAGGGGGATTCCCCGGCATCCTGCAGAGAAAACGTCATTGAAGCCTTTTGAGGCTTGCCGGGGGAAACCGGGGGCCCGGACCTCTGCCCAATGCGGGGCTGGTAGTTTTCTCCCGTTCACAAAACCCCCCGAAACGGTAAGGAAGGCTTCCACGCCCTCCTCTGGGGTAAATTTTTTGCAGGGCGTCTCGGACCCTCCCCCGCGCCTGCTGTCCGTCCTAGGGGGGTAGCCGGGGCCTCCCCTTTGCCCCCAATCGCTTTTCCCCCATGATGGCCATTTTGCCTGATTAGGAGCTGGTTGGGGTTTCCCGCTTGACCCCCACAGATTCAGCAATTTTTCCGTTGCTATTGGGTCTCACCTGCACCCGGTGCTTCAGCAGTCCTCCCCTTTTTTCCTGTTTTGGGTTTTTAAAACGAAACAGCCCCCTTTAAACCGGGCATGCAGGCCCCCTTAATTTTCCAGGGTGTTTCCCGGGATTTCCCAGACCCCCAAAATTTTGGGGGAAAAAGCCCCAACGGAGGCGTCCTTCGCGTGCAATACTGCAGGTTTATTGGGAAATTTGGGAAAATAAAGAGGAAATAAACTCAGGGCTGCTTCAGCCCAAAAAAAAACTAAAAACACAGTCCTTGTTTTCATTCACAATCCGGGTGCCGGTCCCCCTGTTTGTACTTCCCGGGTTATCAAGGCCCTCTCTGGGTCTCTCACAATGCTCACTCCTCTGAGCGTGTTTGGACAGGAAAAGGGAAAACCCACCCCCCCTGATCTGAGCCTTCTGGCCTTATATAGGGTGGTAAGCCCCGGACTGGAGTGTGGGAGCAGCCCGTCCCACCAACTCTACAGACTGTTCCAATAAAGCCCGACCCGGATCACGGCATTACTGCCATACTACACATACAAACGTGTCAGTGGCCTATTGCACATAACGTCCGTCAACTACCGCACCTTGTGCCTTCCTACAAAGGGCACAAGTGATTTTGACGTAATCGTCCTTTTTTGCGGGACTAGTCTCGGGCGGTTTGCGGTCACATTCGGCGTGTCCGGGACAGGTATATTTCCTCTTTATATATTATATTCTTGTTTTTGGCTATTGAATAAACCTCCTACTACAGACAAAGCATGAAAAAAACTGTTCCTCAAGCGCAAAAAATATATATGAAAATTAAGTGTGAAACTGCACCCTACAGTGTACCCTACAGTACATTTTGACACTTCATTTTCATATATATTTATTTGAGCTTGATAAACAGTTTGTTTCATCTTTTGCATCTAGTAGGAGGTTTGTTCAATAATAAAAAATGTCAAATTTCATATAAGAAAAAATAATAATATAATACTGATTAATATAATGACAATCATGTGAGTGAAAAAATATTGAATTAAGCAATAAATTCATTTAAGAGCAATGTTGCATAAATTTATATACACATAATAATTTGTCCAATATATTGCACTCTATAAATAATAAATAATAATCCCAATAAACTCATCTATGGAGATGATGTCTTGTTATATATTGTGCACTCTCGTCTATGGGAAGGGTGATGTCTTGGTATATACTGTGCACTTTTGTCTTTGGGAGGTGCGATGTCTCGAAATATATAGTATGCTCTCCTCTATGGAAGGGATGGGAGTGATGCATTGCTATATACTGTGCACTCTCGTCTATGGGTGGGGTGTTGGCTTCATAAATAATAATCCCAATAAAGTTTATACAGAGTACAATATATTGGACAAACCATTGGGTATATAAATTTATGCAACTTTGCGCTTAAATTAATTTATTATTTAACTAAATATTTTTCCATTCACATTATTGTCATTATAATCACCAATATATTCTTATTTTTTATTATATGAAATGACCACCATTATATGCCGTTTCATATTTAATAATTATTGCTGCTATTATTCATTATCATTATTGGACATGGAAGATGAGATACGTGTTTATCACCCATTGAGCAATGTTTGAAAATATTATGCAGTAATAATCAGGCACAGCCGTCACACTGAACTGAACAACGCTAACTGTAGTTTGTAGTCAGGGCAGTCTCTTCCATTGGGCAGGGTAGCCCAGTGAAAACAGGAGCTCGGGGCTATATTCTTTCACTGTTGGTCTGCTAGTGATGCAAAGAGTCATGTGCTGGTGGCCTGCAGTGAAAGCCAGCACCTTGTAGCAGGAGAGGGGAGAGGTCCTCGGCCAGTGTGGTAGGTCCGGTGGCATGTCCCGGTGTAGGTGGCGTGATGACGATACTAGCAGCCAGCTCCTCTGTGACGTAAAGTAAATAGGAGAGTACCATTTTTTTTATTTTTTAGAATCAGTCAGATGGGCCCATATAAACCTACAGGGGGCCATATACCTACCTACAGGGGCTGTATACCTGTCTACAGGGGGCTGTATGCCTACCTATCTACAGGGGGCGGTATACCTCCCTTTCTTCAGGGGGCTGTATACAGGGGAGTGTATAACTACAGGGGGCTTTATACCTACCTATCTACAGGGGGCGGAATACCTCCCTATCTACCTACTGGAGGCATATGTACCTAGCTATCTATATGGGGCTATATACCTACAGGGGGCAGTATATGTACCTACCTACAGGAGGCTGTATACTTACCTATCTACAGGGGGCTTTATACCTACAAGGGGCTGTATACCTACAAGATGCTATATACCTACAGGGGCTGTATACCTACAAGATGCTATATACCTACCTATCTACCTAAAGAGGGCAGTTAACCTGCCTACAGGGGACATTTATACCTAAAATCTACATGGTGCTGTATACCAACCTATGTACCTATAGGGAACATAAACACCTACCTATCTACCTACAGGGGGCTGCATATATACCTACAGGGGACATATATACCTACCTATCTCCCTAAAGGGGGCATATGTACCTACTTATCTACAGGGTTTGTATACCTATCTCCATACAGAGGGCATATATATCTACAGGGGGCAGTTATACCTATCGACCTACAGTGGGCCTATATACCTACCTACTGGGGTCTATATCCTGTACCTACCTACTTAATGGTGGTGGGCATCATTACTACCTACCTACTTAATGGGGGGCACCCATACCAGAGGTACGAATTGGTAGGAAGGTCCTGTAAAACTGAGAAGTCTAAAATGTATGTGTTGTAAATTCTGCAGGGATGAGTTGTGTTTGTAAGAAGTCATCATGGCGGTCTGGGCAGGATGGAGGAAAAAGAATGACTAATCAGAAAAGACATCTCCTGTGAGTTCCTGGATGTCAGGGGTTATTTTTCTTCTGTGTTGGATCAGTGCTGTAGTCACTGCCATGTGATATTGACCTGATCTGGTGTCTGACCGATATGTGGTCTCTATATGGCGGTGTTGTAGGTTATACCTGAGCTGGTGTCTGACCACTATGTGGTCTCTATATGGGGGTGTTGTAGGTTATACCTGAGCTGGTGTCTGACCTCTATGTGGTCTCCATATGGTGGTGTTGTAGGTTATACTTGAGCTGGTGTCTGACCACTGTGCAGTCTCTATATGGTGGTGTTGTAGGTTATACCTGAGCTGGTGTCTGACCTCTATGTGGTCTCTATATGGTGGTGTTGTAGGTTATACCTGAGCTGGTGTCTGACCACTATGCGGTCTCTATATGGTGGTGTTGTAGGTTATACCTGAGCTGGTGTCTGACCTCTATGTGGTCTCTATATGGTGGTTTTGTAGGTTATACCTGAGCTGGTGTCTGACCTCTATGTGGTCTCTATATGGTGGTGTTGTAGGTTATACCTGAGCTGGTGTCTGACCTCTATGTGGTCTCCATATGATGGTGTTGTAGGTTATACCTGAGCTGGTGTCTGACCTCTATGTGGTCTCTATATGGTGGTGTTGTAGGTTATACCTGAGCTGGTGTCTGACCACTATGTGGTCTCCATATGGCAGTGTTGTAGGTTATATCTGAGCTTGTGTCTGACCTCTATGTGGTCTCTATATGGCGTTATTGTAGGTTATATATTTATGTTATCAGTAATGTATATATTTGTTCCTGTGAGTGGTTGTGTTAGTTGGGGGCCCAGTGCAGAGCTTTGCCCAGGGGCCCATACTGCTGTTAAGATGGCCCTGTTTGTAGTAACTGTAATCATTTCAGATAATTCATTATTTTTGTAATGTTTGTAGTTTTCTATTAATGTGCATCTAGTACACACTTTTCATCGGGTACAATGCTACTGATTACCAAGGGGATCACCAAGTAGTTGGTGGTCTTGGTTCTAGTCCACACATTCCTTTTATTATTTTCATTGCCCGACTTTGAACTGGTTCAACCTCTACAAAATATTTCCTGTGCACAGGTGCCCAAAGCTATACCCAATATTCCGTGTGGTTTGACAAGTGATTTGTATAATGGGAGAACGACATTCCCATTATGTGCATCTGTGCCCCTTGAAATACACCCCATGATCTTATTTTCTTTGGCAGCTGCTGCCTGACACTGGCTGCCACAATTTAGTTTACTGTCCACTAGGATTCCCATATCCTTCTCCATGTCAGTTTTACACAGAGTTTTTCCGTTTAACAAGTATTCATAAAATGGATTTTACCTTCCCATGCACGTAACCTTGCATTTATCTGTGTTAAACCTCATCTGCCACTTCTCTGCCCAGGTCTCCAACTTATCAAGAACATTCTGTAATGGAACATTAGAAAACATTTGAACATTTTATCTACAACAGAGGTTAAACTTAATGGCCTATAGTTTCTAGGATAACTTTTTGACCCCTTTTCTGAATATCGGAACCACATTTGCTTTGTGCCTATCCTTTAGAACATACCCTGTTACTGTACATTCCATTAATATTAAGAATAGGGGCCTGTCTATCACATTACTTAATTCCCTTAGGACAAAGTGTGTATACCATCAGGACCTGGTGATTTGTCTATGTTAAATTTTTTTTAAACCTGAGCTCCACTTCTTCCTCGGTCAAACAAGAAACATTTAAAATGGTATTTACCTCATCCCTCTGCTCATCAACAGAAAGGTCATTATACTCTGTAAATACGGTGGAGAAAAATTGTTTAATAGGTTTGCTTTCTCCTCATCACCCTCTACGATAACTCCCTCACTACTTTTCAAAGGGTCAACGTCATCAGTTTTAATCTTTTTACTATCTATACTTAAAAATATTTGGGGGTTAGTTTCACTCTCTTTGGCAATATGCCTTTCTGTATCCAGTTTTGCTGTCTTTATAAATATTTTACATGTTTTATTTTTTCCTTATAGCTTTTTACTGCCTCTTCACTGTCCTCCTGTTTAAGTCGCTTAAACGCTTTCTTTTTGTTATTTATTGCCTCTTTTATATCTCTGTTGATCCACATAGTTTTTTTCCTGTTTCTAAACATTTTATTTCCATAAGGTATGTACCTCTCACAGTGGGCTCTTAAGATTTTTTTTTTTTTTTTTAAATCTTCAATTTATTATCTGTTCTATTATTTTTGAAGTACCAGTCAATGCAGTTTACTGTAGGGTCTCTCTAAACAGGTTGAAATTAGCCTTCCTAGATATCAATGTTTTTGTAGCTCCTCGACAAAAACTTTATTGAAGGATAATTGGAAATTTATTACATTGTCATCGCTATTTCCTAGGTGCCCCCAACCTGAACCTTTGTTACTTTGTCAAGTCTGTTAATTAATATTAAAGGAGTTGTCTCATTACGAGCTTTCAGCCTGTCAGTGTCCCTGGTAAGTTGAACTGAGGGGCGTGTTTCTTGGTCTGTCTGTTCTGCTCCCTCTCCCCCTCCCATCAGCACACAGGCAGCTACGTAACTTTCTATACAGGGGGGGAGGGGGTTTGCTCTCAGAGTTCACCCTGTGTGTGCCTGCCTAGGTCTGTTACAGGAGAGGGCTGATCTAGGAGTGTAGAGAGGAATATGAAGCTGTGTGCTAATAGAGCAGAGGGGATGCATGTTTTTCCTATACCCCCTGCTTAGCTTACAAGTCTCCAACATCTCCAGCAACAACAAGGGCAGTGTTACTATACTCAGGATGTGTCCACTAATACAGGAGAACATAAAGTATTCACATGCCCCCTGATCTGTATAATATTAGTATAGTCACAGTTCCAAAGACATATCATGATTACAGTAACAGACAGGGTCACTGCTGTCACATCTATCTGTGTAGAGAGCAGGAGGAAGCAGGCACACACAGGGTTAATCCAAGCAGCATGGACACAGACACCAGAGTCCTCCTCCCCCTCCCCCCTCCACTACAGAAGCATTCTGTGCGGGAGGGGCTCTCTGCTCCGACCTGTCTTCAAAGGTGATGAGTCATTCAGACCTGACAGCCAGTAAGATAAGGATCAACAGGAAGGCTACTATAGAGAACTTAGAAGCTGATGTAGTAATACTAACAGGGCTAGCTCAAAAACAGTAGGACATTTGTAATGAACATATATTGCAAAGCTGCTTGTTTTTTAAAGATCTTTAAATTAAAACCCAATCATTGTAGCGAGACAACCCCTTTAAGTCCAAAATGGCCTTTCCTCTAGTCGGCTCCTGCACCAGTTGGGAAAGGTAATTATCTTTAGTTATGGAGAGACACAGGTTTCAATTTCCCAGTTTATGTCTGGGTAATTAAAGTTGCCCATAATAATAACCTCTTTATGATTAGCCGCCTCATCAATTTGCCTGAGGTGTACATCTCCCATGGGTTCTGTTATATTTGGTGGCTTATAAGCAGAATTTTATTATTGTTATTACCCCCATGTATATCTACCCATAATGACTCCACATGTTCATTTCCTGTATTTATATCTTCTCGCAGTGTTGGCTTCAGATAATATTTTATATAAAGACATACACCTCCTTCGTCTGATTTTTATGATATTTTCTAAACAAACTGTAACCCTGTAAGTTAACCGCCCAGTCGCAGCTCTTGTCCAGCCATGTCTCAGTTATCCCCACTGTCACGGCGGTTGCGAGCGCCGCTGCCACCGCGGCCGTGTCCCTGCTTGCAGGGGGTCCGGCGCGGGCATCGCGGTCACCCGCGACCATCCCCTTTCCTCCAGTCCCCCCACCGGCTCGCTTACCTGGCCGCGCTCCGGTGCACGCCGCTCCTGTCCGTCCCAGCTGCCGTGCACGCGACGGCTGGTCTAGATTTAAAGGGCCAGTGTCCCGGTAATTGGCCTATTGCCGGGTGCTGGTCCTATATAAGGTATACGCCGCCACCACTCGCTGCCAGATTATTGGTGTGCGTTCAGTGAGTTTGGAGAGTGTTTAGAGTCCGTATTGATTATCCGTGTACCAGTCCGTTCCGCTACGTTTCCTGACCTTGCCTGTTTGCCGCCTGCCCTGACCGTCTGCCTGTCTCTGACCACGAACCTCTGCCGCCTGCCCTGACCTCCTGCCTGTCCCCGACTACGCCTTTGGATTACGATTTTGTACCACGCAGTACCCCGGCCACCACCGCAAGCAAGTCACGTCAGGGGTAACGACCTGGTAGCCTCACGCCGCAGCAAGTCCATCCCGCTTTGCGGCGGGCTCTGGTGAAAACCGGGGGCTACTTAGACTCCGTTCCCTGGCGTGGCTTAACTATCATCGCTTGCGGTGGTCCAGCGAATCCACCGAACCCTTACACCCACTATGTCATATTTATCTTTAGAGTTTAAGAATTATAGTTCATTAATTTTATTAGTGAGACTACTGGCATTGTTTTTTTTGGTTTTCATTCTTTTAACCTTGTCTTTCTTAACTATTGCTACCCCCTTTCTCTCTACTACACCTCTTGATTTATAACTAATTCCCAGCTCTCTATCTTCACTATCTTGCACGCTATATATGTAGTCGCCCTTTCCCTCCAGTTCCTTGTTTAAATACTTCTCCAACTTCCTGCCCATTTCCTCTCCTATATACACCTGCACGCTTCCCATTTAGGTGCAGCCCGTCCTTACTATAGAGTCTGTAGCTAAGACAGAAGTCACCTCAGTTCTCCAAAAACCCAAATCCCTCTTTCCTACAACTATTTTTCACCCACTTATTCACCTCTCTTATTTCCTGCTGCCTCTCTGGTGTGGCCCGTGGTACAGGTAGTATTTCTGAAAAAAATACCTTGGAACCTTGGAGGTCCACCTACCTCTAACTTTGTCATTGGTGCCAATGTGGACCATGATAGTTGGATTCTCACCAGCCCCACCCAGCAATCTGTAAACCTGATCCGTGATATGTGTAACTTGAGCCCCAGGAAGACAACATACTGTTCAACAATACCTGTATTTGTAACATATTGCCTTGTCTGTTCCCTTAACAATTGAGTCCCCAACTACTAGCACCTGTCTAGCCTGCCTTGTACTCCTATTCCCTACCTTATTAGAGCATACAGGGATAGTGTCTTGCTGCAGAAGCGCTATTCTTGACATCCCCCTCATCCGCCAATCTAGCAAATTTGTTGGGGTGTACCAGATCAGGACTAGCCTCCCTGACACTCTTCCCTCTACCCTGCTTTCTGACACCCAGCTAGCTGCTTCATTTCCTTGCACCTCCATGCTGCCATCCTCCCCTAAATGTACCACTGTGAGTGCTTGCTCAGTGAGCAGCAGACTTCTTACTAAGTTGGCAATGGATCTCAGTGTTGCAACTTGCTCATTTAGATCCTGGATCTGGGCTCATATATCACACAGCAGTATACACCCTTGATTTGCTGTTCAAGGATTGCATACACTGCACATGATGTGTACTGGACAGCATTGTCAATCAAGGAGCACATAGGGATATTACAAAAGTCAGAGACACACAGATATAAACAGATAACTTGATGCAATATTCTCCCATCTACACTCCCTGAATCTAAAGTTCCTCAATCTTAAAGGGAACCTGTCAGCTGCTTTATGCTCCCTGAACGACGGGCAGCATGATATTGCTGCAGATTACCGATCCTAACCATGTAGGTTTTATCCCGAAATGCCACAGCGTTCCCAGGTAAAACACCCAGTGAAGTTGTGCTGGATACAGGGAGAAGTACTGTGCCCGGGAGAGATGAGTCCGATGTGCATCTTCTCCCCACCCCTCAGCTTAACTGACAGCTCTCGTTAATGTTTGTCTACAGGGAGAGAACTGTCAGTTAAGCTGAGGTGGCGGGGAGAAGCCTCCCACGGACTCATCTCTCCCAGGCACAGTGCTTCTCGCCACACATATTCTCTGGGTGTTTTACCTGGGTAAAACATTTTGGGGTAAAACCCACATGGTTAGGTCGGGTAACCTGTAGCTATTTCATGATGCCCGTCGTTTGGACAGCATAAAGTAGCTGACAGGTTCCCTTTAAGTCCCACGCTTAAGACAAAAACACACTTTAGACAGAAAACACTCTCAAGCTCCCGATCTCGCTGACCACAATGAGGAACGGTGGCAACATTACTCATTTGTTTAGAAGCTGCACCAAGATTTCTGTGGCATCTAAGGGTGCTTTCACACGGTGCGTTTTTGATGCATTTTTTAATGCATTTTTGTGCAGGAAGGCACAGCAATTAATGCTGTACATTGCTGCACAAAAATCGGGGCAAAAATCGCGATAATTACCGTGATTTTACTGCGAATTTACCGTGATTTTTCCCGTGATTTTTGTGCAGTAATGTACAGCATTAATTGCTGTTCCTTCCTGTACAAACAAAATGCATTGAAAAACGCACCAAAAACGCAGTGTGTGAAAGTACCCTAAGGGGTTAAACAGCAGGGAACGGAGCCTGCTGTGTTCCCTGCTGTTAGCTGCGGGTGTCAGATGCAATTAGCAATGGAAATTTACCAACACCAGGATGCACCAGTACATTGTGTAAGGGGTTAATAGTATACTGTATGAAAATGTTCAGGTGGGGGAGCTTACTCATGAAATTTTTGCACTAGGCGGTTTAAAACCACTCTGGGTAGGCACAGGGATGATTTTCAGGTGAAACAGCAAAGAAAGAGAGGCAAAAACAAAAAATAAAGTGCAAGAGGCATGTGTAGTACCTGCTGAGCCTCGAGAATCAACTCCATTGGTGGCCCCAGGCAAATATTACTTTTGGGGATCTGTCTCACTCACGCTTTCAGTCTCTGGCATTTGTAACCCTGAGCTGGCTTTTCTCTCTCCCTTCCTTTTCCAGGTGGCTTTTTCTATCTTTTCTCACTGTAACTGGGAAAGCCTTCCTAATCCCCGGCCTAGTGAAATGGGGCTGTCTGCTTTTGGGCCACATCGGCTTACAGCCAGGGCATGGGGCTGCGTGCTTCTAGGTCACATTGGCTTACCGCCAGGATGACCTCTTCTATCCTGGATATGAAAGAAAAGAAAAAAAAAGGAGATGGCGCTCTATGTGAAAGTACGTCTGCTGTAACAATAAAAATTAGAAAATAAAATAAAGGTGCTCATCTGATGGCGTTGTGCGACTAATCTAGAGGCACAACACTCATAAGAACATGGGTGGCTTAAATTAAGCCTCTGAGGACAGCAGCCATGTAATCCAGTATCACTGATGCCGGCCAGGCATCCGGTAACGATAGCAAGGAATAAAGAAAAATAGGACCGGGCGCTCGTCCATGGGAAGAAACCCTCGTAATTACAACGTAGGGATAGGAATAAATTTTATTCCATTAAAAACACTAAAAAAATGTCCTTAATAAAATCACAACTTGCATAACGCGTTTCGTGCCAATAAGGCACTTCCTCAGATGCTGTAGTGTTGCATACAATAAACAAAATCAAACAGAGTTTATACACAAAATAACAGACCACATAATTGGTGTGAAACCTGGAACGTATCATGGTTCTTGTTGTTAAAACTACAATCATAGAAAGACCTATCAGGACATTTAAAAATGGGAACTAAAATAAAGAGGGAATGCCATTGGTTGACAGAAAAAGAGGGAAATTCCATTGAGCCAATGGAATGAAAGGCTCTTTTATTACTTCCCATTGGTTAGGGGAAAAAAAAAAAAAAGGGAAGGTTCGTTTAAACCAATAGGATAAAGGGCTTTACCATTACTGTGTAATTTTATGAGGAACTTGAATTTCTTTATTCTTCTATCCTGGGACAGAGCTTAAAGGGGTTGTCCACTTTATATCATTTTTATTTATTATGTTTATAATAAGAAATCATACTTTTTTTTAATATTCATGTATTAAACATTTTGTTCCTTTACCTCTTGTATACCAATGCAGTAGGCCCCTATCTAGAGAGAGAGTAGAATGTGTGAGCAGCTTCTTCAGAGCCACTGACAGACATGATAAGATGCTGTTGGAGGTAGTAATACTGTAGTTCTGCTCCTCAATAATCCACTATTATATATCTGGACAATGTTACCTGACATGGACAGGAATGTAGGCTATACCATTTTTTTTTTCTAGATAGGAGTTTATTGCACAGCTATAAAAAAGGTTTAGCAGCATGTACAAGGTGTCTCAAAAGATGGGCCCACTTTGAAATCCCTATATCTCTGCAACTACGTACTGTCCATGACTGAAACTCTTACCACTTGAAAGGTTGGACATCGCGTTTCAAATGATTGCACTGTTTCTGTGTAATTGTAAACGGTTGCTATGGTGAAACATACTGCTTTGAAGTTGGGTCCATCTTTTTTACACACTTTGGGCGACATGTATGAATGGGTCGCACCAGTTTTCTGGTGTACTCTGAGCCAAAAAGAAAGTATGAACAGGTGCACTCCATACTTTGGCGCGATAAGTATCTTTGTTATGCGCCAAAGACACTTTTTAGTGCACCAAAGTTCTGGCGTGTTCTGGGGGCGTCGCACCACATTCACAGAAGTAGTAGACACATTTATGGTTCTTTGACGCCTAGGCCCATAACAGTTAAAACAGCCAGACCAGGTTAAAGGTTGTCTGCCTGAGCCAGACTTGTCGTATTGTCGCTAGACTGCGCCTGTATGTATGAACTGCAGAAGAACAGCTTCATACTTTCTACACTGCGTTAAGGCGATTTAGAACTGACCTGTCAGTGTTCATGTCACTCTTTGTACATACTGCAGAAATTTTTAAAGTAGCAATTAACCATGAGTGTAGATTTTTACATCTACAGCATGTCCATTTCTGTTACAGATTTTCACAGTGAAATTAGACCTCTTGGTGTATTGGGGTGAAATCCACAGTGAATCTGCAGCAAAATTTGCATGCAACATAAACAGTCAAATCTCTTGTAGATTTGCAGCCAAAAAAATCTGTTGAGTGTGGCCCTACCCTAAAGGGATATATTAGCCGGCATGGGTGGGAGCTTTATGAGTGAGTGAGTAAGCGCGAGAGTGCTATTTAACTATATCATATACTTTTTAGGAGACACAGGCTCAGTCACCGTTCCATGCAATGCCTTCCTACTGTGGCCATCCTGGGGGGAAGGGAGCAGGGATCCTCTTAATAAACATATGTTGGATGTTCCAAAATGAAATTCACATTAATTAAGGATTTTTCACTTTATAATTTTAATAGCTAGAATACCCCAATATATCTATATAAACTCTCTAAAGAGCAATGGTTTCTACCATTTATAAGGTAAGTTTTGTAACAAGTACCCTAGTACACTGGTAGCGTATTATGAAACTCACAGTGTCCACCAATAAAATCCCTTTTACTATCCACCAATCAGAGAACTAAACGCTTCAACATGTAATCCAAAATCATTAATCAAACATTATCATGACTTAAAGGGGTTTTGCCAGGACGTGCCTTATCTGCTAAGATGCAAATGTAAACAAGCCGAGTTGAGCTAAGAGAGAGAGAGACACACAGCCAGAGCACAGAGCCGTGCATAAGGGATCGTGTGAAATGTTCACTCAAATAATCAAACTACAACTAGTGGATTCTGTATACAAAAGACAACACCTTTTCTCCACAGCAGCTTGAAAGCTTCTTCATGTTTTTGTCATCAGATAAAGCAGGGATCTACTCAGATAATCACACTACAACTATGGATTCTGTATACAAAAGACAACATTTTTTTACCCGGTGCCTTGAAAGCTTCTCCAGCTCCCTTTCATCAGATAAGAAGTGTTCTCTGTGCAAGCCCGGCCAGCAGCTCTTGTCAGGTCGTATCTAATAGAAACTTTTAATTAACTAAGGGCAGGTAAGGCAGCCTTTAGCTCTCTCAGACTGCAATTTTTGTAATAACATATATTTAGAAAAGTGATTAAATGCCCATTTTGGAGGATCCCACGTCAACATTACATCATGGCAAAACCCCTTTAAATGTACTGATGTTATATACACAAGCGATTCACCTTACCACTCACCGGTATTTGTTTCCATTCCTTAATTCCACATTTTGCTTTTGATTGGTGGATAATAAAAATAATTTTATTGGTGGACACTCTGAGGATGTCAGAATGGAGCTGTAACTAGTGATACTCCTATTGGTTAATTAGAATTGGAGGTGAACCATGTTGAATAGTTAAAAGGAGCATTAGAGCAGTCACAACTGTCCGAACCTGTATCCCTTGATGACGCCATGTTTTGGCAAAACATGTCGAGGAGATTAGGCCAATTATTTTAAGTTTTTTGAACCAAGCTCTCTAAGCAGTCTGCTGCAGAAGATTTGCCAATATATTTACTTGCTCATGTTTTGCATGCATTCTAGGAACTCTTGAGCACGAGTTAGACCCTAATTGAGATAGGAAAATCACTTTATATGGGGATCCTGGTCACCTATTGTTTGTGTCTGTAGTATGGCAGATTGTTATTGTAAGAAAGAGTATAACAGAATAATTAAACCAGGGATCTTATCTGAATTTATTTTCATTTTTTTTTCTTTTTTCTCTAACTTCAGCTTACTAAGGCAATTAAGCATATCTGTATGAATTTCATATAGAGTCGAACATTAGATGGGAATTTTTAACTTAACGTAGATAGGTACCTTTTACCTTTGGAAAATAATAAAAGTTAAGTATTAGTGATAATATTGAGGTGCGATGAGTTTAAGTTTGCCTATGGCAAAATAGTGTTTTGCTGAAATCCCTTTCAACACACGCTGAAGAGTGCGGAATGCCAACATGGTGCACATGCAATCAAACCAGTAATGTTACTCAGGGAAATAGTCAGTGTGTCAAACTATTTCTTCACTACAGTGAATAAACCAAGACTACTTGCATCCTCAACTGCAATCAGTAACTGTCATGTTTCTGGAGTCAAGATACCACACAACAATGGCTAACATGTTTGGTCAAAATGTCTGTGCTTTCGTCAGTGATAACGGACAATTACTGTGCTCGGCAAATGGAAATAACATCCTGGCGTTCATGATATGCAATGTCGTGCTGCATCACATCGGATGCCTTGGTACGTTACAGTGACATTTTCTGCGCAATGTCACTGTCTGGAAATATCTTCTTCCAGCACTCAACTAAGTGGCCAGCTTGGAGGAACGGTGTATTATGTTCTGCCATGAAAGCTGTTAACACTAACTCTGCCTTCGCAACTTTGCCATCGAGTCTGTCGGAAAAAACTCGTTGATATTTAACGTTTTGGACTTTGCTTCAAAGTCCTTTATGTGTTTGTTCGTGTTTTCATGCGCCAATAAACTGGTTTTATTGATATTACATAAAGTTGAGCTACAGACCTAACATACAACAGCATATTTCTTACTGCTGTCACGTTTTATCCAATCTTTCAGTTCTGGATCTGACAGCCAATCATCATTGAATGTCTGCTTGTACCATACTTTTTCTTTTTTCTGAGGCGGCTTTCCACCTTCAGCACTACACCCAGGCTTATCGACAAACAAATGGTTGAATTTGATATAGCATGGACACACTGCAAGCTAAATTCCACCAGAATTCCAGCAAAAACCCAGATTTGGCAATATTTTTTTCCAAAAATACCCAGAAACCTAGGCGGACCATAAAAAAACCAAATCTAGTAGGAAAAACCCAGGCATGGTAACACTGATGCCAAGATAGTGACTCTAAATTTACCTTCAAACTATCTGCTAATCCTAAAGGTTCATATAATTTTGCCACACGCAGAATTTCACCTGCAATTAGTATGTGAACATACCCTAAGTTTAGTATTTTTAGTTATTTGTTTGGTTTGGTTCCCTTTATTGCTGTTAGCTGGGTTTTCTGATCACTGACCTCATTTGTAAAATCTTTGTAACTCCAGCTCAATGTAAATGAGAAGGAAATGGAGTTCAGGTCCTCAGCAGTGCACTTTCCTTTTCCATAGACTGCTGATTGAATAGGACCTCATACTATTAGGGCATGTCCCCACGGATGGTTTTTCAGCTGGTTTTGCAGACAGTTTTCAGTTTTGAAAGCCGTCTGCAAACTAGCTGACAAACTTTTAAATGGACCTCTATGGAAAATCCGCGCAGCGGTCCCACTGCACGGATTTTCCGCCGGGCATTTTTTTTAGACCGCCCGCGGTCTGAACAACATAGAACATGTTCATTCTTCATGAACATTTCAATGCGAAGGGGAGGGCTTTTCTCCACAATCCGCGAATAAAAGCCGTCCCCCTGCAGCCGTGTAGCAAATACCGGTCGGATAATCCGACTGGTATTTGCTCTGTGCCATGGGGAAATGCCCTTACATGTTATCAACGCATTTCATACCTACTACTTAAACTAAAGTGTATATCAGTTGCAGAAAAAAAAGTATTCATTGCGTAATGAAAAATCATAATGGATCTATGATTGTACTCATTTAGTGGAAACGTTCACTATGTACTTCTGGGGGATATAGATTTGTCCTGGTCATGGGACAGTAATCCTAGTGCAGGACTGATTAGGGTTATGTTTATCTGAGCCACAAGTGTCTATTACATTACATAACCAGAAAGTAAAAAATGAAGCTTCCTAGTAAATGACAGCAAGAAGAGATCTGGAAAACCATTAAGAAAGATCTGTTCACATCTTGTTTTGCATCCTGTGTGAGCTTTAGCGGCTCTAGGATCGTGACTCACGTGTATCTTCAGGACAGAGACAGATCTTCAGGTGTAAAATACAGGGCCTCTGTATTTTTATTAAGCAGCAAACATAAAACAAGTGCAAAGCAAGCACAAATACAAACGAAACAAACTCCTGCTCGTCTGAGCTCTAACTAACAAAGAAACACTTACTAACACCTTGTAAGTATCCCTACTGGTTCCCCAGCATATCTCCTCCCAAGACTTGAAGGTAGTCTGGGGGTTGTAGCCACACTTCTAGTCAGCTTACCTGCTGACTTATATATGCTAGGGAAATCCTGGAATGGACCATGGGGAGTAAGCACCCACCCTGCTCTATGCTTACTCCCAATGAAAGGCTGACTCGGGAATGGCTGGAAGCCATGCTAACACATTAAACATATGTCGACAGTCTATACTGTCGACACCTATCTAATTTTGGCCTTTCATTCCCCCAAGGCTCCTTACATTCGGGGTATGTGTCTGGACTCCTAAAGGTGCATGCAAGGACCCTGGATGGGATATATAGACCATTATACACCCTTCCTGCTGTTGCCATCTTGCATATCCCCCCCTCGTCTGCTCAGACATGGGGGAGGGGCGGAGCACCTTGTGCCCCAAAACTGTGCACTCTCGATAACACTTCTACGTTTGCTTGCTGGGACCAAGGACGGTGTTCCACACAGAACTTAAAGTCCTGTAGGGCCAGGAACCACCGGGTCACCCTCGCGTTTTTCTCTTTATTTTGGGCCATCCACTTTAATGGGGAGTGATCTGTGATCACACTAAATTGCCTTCCCACCAGATAATACCCTCTGCTATTGGGTTTTCGACCTTTACACTCTACAGAAACTGCTCTAGCAAATGTTTCAAATGATCTCCTGACAGCAAAATCTCAGGGCAACTACTCATTGTTGCTTCTCCTGGATCTCTCTGCAGCGTTTGACACTGTCGATCACCATCTCCTCCTCAGCATGCTCAGTGCCATCGGCATCCAGGACACTGCTCTCTCTTGGTTCTCATCCTACCTCTCTGACCGCTCCTTCAGTGTCTCATTTTCAGGTTCTACCTCCTCCTCTCGGCCTCTCGCAGCTGGGGTTCCTCAGGGATCCCTTCTAGGTCATCTCCTCTTCTCAATCTACACAGCACCAATTGGACAAACCATCAGCAGATTTGGCTTTCAGTACTATTTCTACACTGATGACACTCAGTTATACTCTTCTTCCATTGACATCACGCCCACTCTGCTACAAAACACCAGTGACTGTCTGTCTGCTGTCTCTGACAACATGTTTTCTCTCTATCCCAGACTAAACCTCACTAAAACTGAACTTCTTGTCATCCAACCATCTACCAACCAACCCCCATCTCCTATTTCTGTCTCAGTGTGTGGTATCACCATAACTCCTAGGCAGCAGGCCCGCTGTCTTGGGGTTATACTAGATTCTGATCTGTCCTTCACTCCCTACATCCAATCACTCGCCCGCTCCTGTCACCTGCACCTCAAGAACATCTCCAGAATCCGTCCTTTTCTCACTGTGGAAACCACCCAGACTCTTACTGTTGCTCTTATTCTTTCTCGTCTTGATTACTGTAACACCTTACTTATCAGTCTCCCTCTCTGCAACCTCTCCCCTCTTCAATATATCCTGAATGCAGCAGCCAGGCTCATCTTTCTTTCCAGCCGCTATACAGATGCCTCTACCCTGTGTCAGTCACTGCACTGGTTGCCTATTCAGTACAGGATACAACATAAACTCATCACTCTCACCCATAAAGCTCTCCACAGTGCTGCTCCTCCCTACATCTCCTCCCTCATCTCTGTCTACCACCCTACCCGCTCTCTGCGCTCTGCTGATGATCTGAAAATACACACCTTTCTCATGCGAACCTCCCATGCCTGCCTCCAAGATTTTGCACGTGCTGCTCCGGTTCTCTAGAACATGTTACCCCATGTGATCAGGCACACTCACAACCTTAATAGTTTCAAGAGCGCTCTGAAAACTCATTTTCTTAGACAGGCTTACCAAGATCCCTAATCATTAAGCCCCCTAATTTCTGTCATACTCATTCATCACTTCCTGGACTTGGGCATTCATAGGCACTTTTATGTATATAGTTGTGCGGTGGCAGGTTCATCCACTTTTTGTGTATACTACCCTATATTTATGTAACATGGCTGGACCATTGTGAACCAAGCACTTCTCACCCTTTGTCTCACTCACACACCCTAATAGATTGTAAGCTCTTGGGAGCAGGGCCCTCATATCTCGTGTCTGATCTGTAAGTAACTTTTTACTGTGTAATGTTTGTTCTACTTGTCTGTACTTATACCCTCTAAATTGTAAAGTTCTGCGGAATATGTTGGCGCTATATAAATAAAGATTATTATTATTATTATAATACCTAAGTGACTCGATTGCCCACTTCAGGGCCAGACATTCCCTCTCTACAATCGAGTTTTTTTTTCTGCTGTCGACAGCTTCCGGCTGACGTACACAACGGGGTGCTCTTACACATTAACCCAATGGGACAAGACTACTCCTAAGCCTACTTCTGATCTGTCTGTACCAAGAACTCCTCCCGAAAGTTAGGGGTGATCAGTACAGGCCTCTTACATAGAACCTCTTTAAGTTTTTGGAAGGCTTGCTCGGCCTCTGGATTCCACTTTACCATGGTGGACTTCGCTCCCTTGGTAAGGTCTGTGAGAGGAGCAGCTATTGAGGGAAAGCCTGGCACAAACCTCCTGTAATAGCATGCGATGCCCAGGAAGGCTGTAACCCTTTTTTTTGGAGATGGGCTGAGGCCAATTCCTAATGGCTTCGAGCTTATCTACTTGGGGTTTGATGACCCCTCGGCCGATGTTGTACCCGAGGTAGTGAGCCTCCTCTAGCCCTATTGCCCACTTCTGTGGATTGGCTATTATACCGGTAGCCCCTATCGCGTCTAGGACCGCTTGTACCTTGAACAGATGGGAATCCCAATCCGCACTATATATCACCACATCATCTAGATAGGTGGCTGCGTAGTCTTTATGCGGCTACAGGATGATGTCCATTAACCTCTGAAAGGTCGCAGGAGCCCCATGTAAATCAAAGGGAAGGACCACATACTGGAAGTGTCCCTCTGAGGTGGAAAAGGCTGTTTTTCCCTGGTTTCCTCTGTGAGGGGAATCTGCCAATACCCTTTTGTGAGGTCTAAGGTGGTCATATACCTCGCAGGTCCCAACCTCTCTTATCAGCTCATCGACCCTTTGCATTGGTAGGCATCGAATTTGGAAATCTCATTCAACTTGTGGAAATCATTACAGAACCGCAAGCTACCCTCCGGCTTAGGAATGATCACAATTGGGCTCAACCACCCACTTTGGGACTTCTCTATGACCCCTAGGGCTAACATTTTCCTCATCTATTCTGAGATGGCTTGCCTCTGGGCTTCTGGTACCCTGTATGGTCTTAACCGTACCTTTTGACCTGCCTCGATGACAATGTCATGTTTAAGGACGTCTGTCTGGCTGGGTAGTTCAGAGAAGACGCCTCAGTTCCTCTGTAGAAATTCCCTGACCTTCTGCCTCTGGACCTCTGACAAGGACTCTGCAATACGGACAGGGGGTAACTCCTTGTTTGGGACCTCCCGGATCTCCTTTGCAGCCCCCAGACTTTCTCAGTCCTTCCAAGGTTGGATGAGGTTGACATGGTATATGTGATATGGCTTTCTTTTCCCTGGCTGGAAAACCTTGTAGTTCACCTCACCCACCCATTCACAGATCGCATATGGGCCTTGCCACTTGGCTAGAAATTTACTTTCTATGGTTGGGACAAGTATGAGCACCCTGTCCCCTGGCTGAAGGTTCTGACCCTTGCTGTCCTGTTGTAAACCCAGGCCTGGGCTTCCTGGGCCTGCTGCATGTTCTCCCTTACAATGGGCGTAACTGCCGCGATCCTGTCCTGCATGTCGGCTATATGCTCGATGACACTCCTGTAAGGGGTTTCCTCTTGTTCCCAGGTCTCTCTGGCTATGTCCAGGAGCCCTTGGGGGTGTCTCCCATATAACAGCTCGAACGGAGAGAACCCCGTGGATGCCTGTGGGACTCCCGGATGGAGACCATCAGATAGGGCACTAGGCGATCCCAATCCCTCCCATCCTTGTCCACCACCTTTTTTAAGATCCCTTTTAAGGCCTTGTTAAAGCTTTCCACCAGACCATCTGTCTGGGGATGGTACACGGAGGTGCGCAGGTGGGTCATTTTTAGCGGGTGACACAGCTCTTTGGTCACTTTGGACATAAACGGAGTGCCCTGATCAGTCAGGATCTCCTTTGGGATCCCTGTACGGGTGAATAGGTGGAACAGTTCCCTAGCTATCCATTTTGGGGAGGTGTTTCTGAGGGGTATGGCCTCTGGGTAGCGGGTGGTATAATCCAGTACCACTAGGATATGTTGGTGTCCCCTGGCCGATTTAGGAAGGGGTCCTACCAGATCCATGCCAATCCGTTCGAAGGGCACTTCGATGATAGGTAAGGGAACTAGTGGGCTCCGGAAATGGGGTTTAGGGGCGTGGACCTGACACTCCGGACAGGACTGACAGAATTCTTCCATTCTGGCATGGAGGAGAGTCCTAACTCATCTGCTGTTGTTCCTTCACCGTGGCCTGGTGGGTCTCAATTAGCAGGCGGTTGGTCTCTGCTTGGGCCCGGATGGTCTCCTCATGCACCTTTTGCTGGCTGGCCGCCATCAGCTGGAGGTTAGCGTTTGCTTGTATTAGCTGTTTCACCAGCTCGTCCATTTTCGCCGACTCTGCTGACTGTGTGGTAGCTGCTTTCACCCGGGACATACATTTCTTATGCTTCCTTCTGTCTCAGGTGCTGTCTCTTATCAGAGAACTGCCTCTAATTTGCCCGTTGCGCCCTCCACCATATGTGAGCTTTAGCGGCTCTGGGATCATGACACCCGTGTATCTTCAGGCAGAGACAGAGACAGATCTTCAGGTGTAAAATGCAGGGCCTCTGTATTTTTATTAAGCAGCAACAAAACACAAGTGCAAGGCAAGCACAAAATACAAACAAAACAAACGCCTGCTCGTCTGAGCTCTGACTAACAAAGTAACACTTACTAACACCTTGTAAGTATCCCTGCTGGTTACCCAGCCTGTCTCCACCCAAGACTTAAAGGTAGTCTGGGGGTTGTAGCTACCACTAGTCAGCTTAGAGTGCTGACTTATATATCCCAGGGAAATCCTGGAGTGGACCATGGGGAGTGATCACCCATCCTGCTCTATGCTTACTCCCAATGAAAGGCAGACCCGGGAATGGCTGGAAGCCATGCTAAAACATTAACCCCTTACCGACCTATGACGTATGAGTACGTCATAGCGCCGGTAAGCGACTTTGAAACGGGATCGCGGCGCACCATCTTTGTACACCCTAATGCATTGCCTATGCAATGCATAAGGCCGTAGTAACGATTGCGCCCCCTAGTGGTCAAGCACCATAGGGGGACTAAATGTTAAAGTAAAAATAATAAAAAAAATAAAGTTATAAAGTACAAAAAAAAGTATTAAAAGTTCAAATCACCCCCCTTTCCCCATTTTACAAATAAAAACAATAAAATAATAAAAAGTTACACATATTTGGTATCGCCGCGTCCGAAAAAGTCCGATCTATAAAAATATAATATAATTTATCCCGTACACTGAACACCGTAGAAGAAAACAAATTTCCAAATGCCAAAATTGCGTTTTTTTTTTTTGTCATTTCATGTCACATAAAAATTGGAATAAAAGTAATCAAAAGTCGCATCCATTTCAAAGTGCTAACATTAAAAAGTACACATCTGCCCGCAAAAAATGCCGCCTCACTGATGTCCGTATGTGTTAGGACAAAAAGTTATTGGTCGCACAAAATGACGCCGCAGCGCAAATTTCAAGAATAGAAAATGTTTGGAATTTTTTTACGGCACCCAAACATAACGGAAGCCCTACATGTTTGGTATTGCCGGATGTGTAACAACCTGTAGAATACAGATAACACATCATTTTTACCAAAGAATAAACTCCGTAAAAACAAACCTCCCGCAAACATGGCGCAATTACGATTTTTTTTTCACATTTTGCCCCACTTAGAATTTTTTTGCCGTTCCCTAGTATACTCTATAGTAATATAAATAACACCACTAGAAAGTACAACTTGTCCTGCAAAATAAAAGCCCTCATATGTCTATGTAGGTGGAAAAATAAAAAAGTTATGGCTTTCAGAAGGGAAAGAGCAAAAAAATTTAGAGCCATATTATTATGACCGTCAGGAAGGGGTTAAACATATGTCGACAGTCTATACTGTCGACACCTATCTAATTTTGACCTTTCATTCCCCCAAGGCTCCTTACCTTGGTGGCATGTGTCTGGACTCTTAAAGGTGCATGCAAGGACCCTGGCCGGGATATATACACCGTTTTACACCCTTCCTGCTGTTGCCACCTTACACCTGTTAAAGGTAGTTTTTATTCCAAGCAAGATACTTTTAAAAACAGTGCGGCTATCCTGTTACAATTAACTTTTATTGTACGAAAAAAAGACCCTTCTACAGACTTCAACATGACAGAAAATTAGTTTTTATCATGATTTAAGACAGCTCTCTAGGTTTGCTGAGGCTCATTACCTCGGTGTATGGTGGTGCAGTTATCTGACAATCTTTTCCTCACTTATAGCTGTCTCACCTATCCCTTAGAATCATACCTATTATAAACCTAGCCAAATGGATACAGAACATATTTTGTGTGTATAAGTTGGTAGCAGAACTTGAGGCAGAGGCGTAGTTGAGAACAGACAGATGGTCAGGGCTGGCAGGTGTAAGGTCAGGGCAGTTGGCAGACGACAGGGTCAGGAACGTAGCAGGAGGTTGGTAACTGAGAGGCAACCAGGAACAAATGCACAGGAGCGGCAGACATGAGTAATCAGACACCAACAATTGGGAAAGGGCTGCGGGTGAAATGTCCTGAAGTAGGCGGTGGTGTGGTGTGAAGTGACTGACAGTGCACAGATGGGTGGCACGCTGGCCCTTTAAATAAAGAAGAGCTAGCGCACATGCCCCCAGGGTGGATGGATGTGTATTAGTGGCCATACAGAAAGAGCAAGGGAGGTGGAGAGAGACGGGACATAGGCAGGGAGCAAGGGAGAGGTGAGTACACAGCACAGACAGGGTAACGGATGCGACCGTGGATCAGCATCTGGACCACAGCGCGTCCTGTTACATGGGACTGTCGGTAGGAAGCATGGGCACAAATGCGGACCGGCACACGGGCTCGTTTATGTTGCTTATTGACAAACATTAACCCTTTAGAGCTCTGTAGCATTCTGCCCTGCTGTTTATACCACTTCATCATTAATATTCCTCTACCAGGCTTAGCTTGGAATAGCAGAGATGATATGCCAATCACTGCTAGAGAACCACCCACAGTCTAACCATGAAGTGTGATCCTGAAGCTGGCCGTGGTTCTGTGAAACAGCATGGTGGTAAGTAGTGTTGAGCGATTACATTGGCTATCGACATCGGGCGATAGTCGATAGTCGGCCACCATCGATAAGGTTTTTCGATAGTGAGCAGTCGATTATGAGCGATGACCATTAAAGTCTATGGGAGAGCAACAACACCTTCATTATTACACCCAAACAAGGCTGGAGAAGCTGAAATTAACATCCACAACAGTCAAATGGATACGTGCTACATCTTAGGCAACACACTTAGGTTATAAAAGTCACAGAAAAAAAGTCACAGACCATTCACTATCCCTGTCTTGTACCACAGCCTGACCCTTAAACCTGCATAACCCACAAATTAATAAGTGCCAGAAGGCAGTAATGATTTGAACCATCATTTTACTTGAACTGGACATTGAATATCCCGTCCTGGAACGCAGCATGCCCCAAACCTGCATGACCCCCACATTTAAAAAGTGCCGAAGAAAAGTAGTCTTTCAACCACCATTT